>JARBWK010000004.1:38986302-39138257 GCA_030556195.1 Anolis apletophallus | reverse complement strand
TGTGCTTGATCCAGATCTTGTATTCTTTTATGGTCCTGCAGGACTTTCTTTCTCGTGTCCTCTCCCTTGGTCTGAAGAGCATCGACTTTGTCGTAGAGTGCAATCACTTCCTTTCTCATAGTAATCATGTCTTTCCTTAAATCCGATATGCCATCCTTTATTTGTCTTCTTTCTTCTACCCCTTTCTCCACCAGGTCATTAAGTCTTCTCATTTCTTCATTTGACTTTCTCATTTCATGGATCATTTCTTTAAATTGGTCTTTGAGCTGGCTGGCTGTCTTCTTGTAGGGAATCTCTCCTTCCAATTTGGCTTATTTGGCTTCTTAATTCTCTCTCATGTTTTTCTCTCTCTTGCTTTCTTTTTGCTGCCATCTCTGGGCTGGCCTCCTCCTCTCTCTCCTTTCCTCTCTCCCAGGCAACAGCCCAACTCCAATGCTCTCTCTTACCTCCAGCCTTGGTTCCTCCGTCTCCCCAGCCACTTTTCCCCAGTTCCGTCCCTTAAACCTTCTTTGTATTTGTCTTGCTTGTCTTGCTTGTCTTGTTTGCTCCCAGTCTTATCTCTTGTCTCTTCCGAGTTCCTCCGTTCCCGTAGTGTCTTATGACAGCTTGTGACGTCTTCCCTCCGTGACTCCTGACTCCCAGATTCTCTCGCTTTTCCCTTTCGTCTATAGTTAGTTCCCCTGGGTTCTCGCAGATGTTTCCTCTTCACCAGCTCTCGCTGCTTCCCTCCACACCGAGTATCTCCCCTTTCCAGCCTCCTCAGGCACCCCTCCTTCCTTACGCAGACTCCTTTGCCACAGCTGAGCCGCTCGTCAGTTTTGCTCGCCGAGATTTAAAGTGCCCGCTTGCATTTTCCAATTAGAAGGATAGGCCTCGTTTTTTGGGGGTCTTATTTTAGTGGGCTTATTTTGAGATTCCTCAATTTTTACGTAAGTTTGTATGTTCTTTCTTGGTTCCTTCTTGAGGAAATTGGGGCAGGGCAGGGTGTTAGGGCATCTCTCCCTTGCGGGATGCGAGCGCCGCAGGCTACAGGGGATCCTATGCAGGCGGGAGGTGAGGAGTCAGGGTCTCCCACCAGTACCGTGACGTGGAACATTTCTATGCTATGAAAAATTATGTCATTTTTTTCAGTTCTACTAAAGAAATCATGTTATTTGATCACAGTAAAATAAAAATGTGATATGGCATATTGGTCACATAAAGGACATCAATACCTGTCAAAAAACCGTGTACATCTATTTTTATTTTTTCCTTTTATTTTTTTCTGATATGGAAAACAAAGAAAATAAGCACTAGCAAATGTGGGATGTTACAACTGGAATACAATCATATCTGAATCCTCTCAATTTTCATGCTTGAGACAAAGTAAAAACAAAATAAAATCTCACCAAGAAGCAAATTTTGTGCAAAATAAGCCCCACATGTGAATTGTCTTTGAAATTTTCTCACAGCAGGAAGAAAATTGTTAACATTTCTCCTTGAAATGAAAACTAGTGAAGAATTTAAACATTCCTTGTGAGTTGAGCATTTCTGCCCCTTCCATCTTCAACCTCTTCTGCACCTAAGAATCAGCACTTATCTGTCACAAGACTCTTCAGAATCAAAATAGCAACCAGAAGTGTGTCATCAGCAGAGATCAATGACCTCTAAGATTCATTTCTAAGTAGTTATTTTTTTCTTATGACATAGACCTTATATCTTAATGAAGATGTTCAGTTCTGACCAAATAACTAGAAGCTATAATTTAAAACCTATTCTTAATTGTAATAATTCCACAAGCATTCACTAAAAGTATTTATTGCATAGAAAACAAGGCTTCTTCCCCCACTATCCTTGCCACACCTTCAGCTAACACAAAGGAAAATGAAACAAAAATAAAAGAAATCCCCCACCCCCCACAGAAACATGCAAAACTGAATAAACTCTGTAGTTAAGGGGAGCTTTCAATTTTTCCTCATATCAAAAACAGATATTCTTCAGATATAACAATGATATGCAATTTGCCTTGGCACAATCACTGAAGAAAATGCAAATACAAGTTTACAGTTGAACATTAAAACAAAAGATACTACAGCTGATTTACATAAATTCAAAGCAGACAATGAAGTTATTGAAAGTTGTTAATCAGAATGGATTTCAGTCAAGATATAAGGAGAATAGGAGTAGAACTTGGACTGGGCAGCAATAACAAGAAAATGGACACGATCCAAAAGTGTAAGGAATCATCACCAAATGCTAAAAGTTTGAATTGTCATTATCATTGTATTTAGCATTTCTCTTTATTTTGATGAATGAAATGCAGTGAAGAAACCTGATAAGGAGAAAACCAACTTATTTGATATGTTGAGGTGGAGAAGAGCTATAGATAGTGTGGACTGCTAAAAAGACAAATAAGAGAGATATTGACATGCTGGAAGGCACCCAGAAGAGGATAACTAAAAAGATCAAAGGTCTGGAAACCATGTCTTATGAGGTGTGGCTTAAAGAGCTAGTCATGTTTAGCCTACAGAAGAGAAGGTTGAGAAGAGACATGATAGCCATGTTTAAATATTTGAAAGGATGTCATAAGGAAGAAAAAGCAGACTTGTTTTTTGCTGCCCTAGAAACTATTACTACTATTACTGCCCTAGAAACTATTACTTGGAGCAATGGGTTCAAGTCACAGGAAGGAGATTCCACTTGAACATTAGGAAGAACTTCCTGACTGTGAGAGCTGTTTAGCAATGGAACTCTAGAGAGCTTTTGTTTAAAAGCTTCCACCACACTCTGTGGTAGACCACAGAGTGTGGTGGAAGCTTTTAAACAGAAGCTGAATGGCCATCTGTCAGGGATACTTTGACTGTACTTTTCCTCCATGGCAGGGGGAGTTAGACTTGATGGCCCATTTGGTCTCTCCAACACTATTCTTCAATGATTCTATTAAATAGGTCCTAGAGAAAATCAAGGCTGAACTCTCCCTAGAAGTCAAGATAGCTAATAGACTGTTGTACTTTGAATATATTAAAAAGACGACAAGACTCACTCAAAAAGACAATAATTTTTGGTATGATAGAACAGAAAAAGAGAGAGGACAGCCAAATTATAGATGGATAGATTCAGTCAAAAGGCCACAGCCATAATTCTGCAAGATCAGGGCTGTTGATTATAAGTGGGGTATTTTTGGTGGGGGTGTCTCTTATTTGCATGAGCTCAATAAATTGAAGTCAGATTGACACCAGTAAACAGCAAAGTTTACTCTGAGAAATATATAAGTGGTGGTGGAGACTCTGAGTATCATAGGTTTTCTTTTAAAAACTGAGCATGGAAAAGGTCCTATGTTGCAAAAGAGGTGGGCTAAAAATAAAATAAAATTTGTCCATCCTACTTATCCCTGGGATTAACAGTTCTAGGACTTAGGGCAGAAAGGATTGTTAAGGAATTGGTAGCTGATGAAAGAAAATGAGAAGGTTAAGTCTGGTAGGTTAATAAGATAGCAAGAAATAAGGAATAGGTAGAATGGGCAAAAAAATAAGCAATGAAATCACTGCGAATTAATGGGAGGTTAAAAGACAGAATTTGTGGCAGTGAATGTAAATTTCCTAGCTAACATAGGACAACAGTATACCAATTTATAGGAGACTGGAATCCTTCAATGAACAATAGGTTGCAACAATATAGAACCTTAGAAAGAATGGTAGAGTTTGCAATGATGTGAACAAAAACTTTTGGATTCTTGACCAAATAGCACAAAATAAATGTTTTCTTGCACTCCTCCGGAATTTTGGTCTATTTTTCTAACAGGATTGTAACCCTATGATTGACAGATAGCTCCAACTAGCTTCAGGGCAACAGGGCAAAACATCTAAATTGAATTCTGTTGTGGAGTCTGCGTTTCCAGCTAATGTTTTTCCATCTGTTTGGGCCACAATCTGGACAGCTATGAATGCACAGTGCTTGGACCAAAACTGAGAAATAAAGCAAGACACTTGAGAATTCTCAGTTGATCTTTTCTATTTCAAAAACTCTAGAATAATTCAGAACTCAAAACAAGAAAAGACTGCAACAAAGAGCACATCCTGAATGAATCCTTGGTTTAGGCAAGACTTACAAAAGCTGGTTGTGTGATTCATTATTTTTATGTCCGAAAATACATTGTTGGTTTTTGTTCTAAAGCATTCCAAAGTTATGGTGAAGGCATGCATTTAACTTACCTTTACTATCTTTGACTTATTTTTGCCCTTGCCTCCAAATAAAGTCACTCACCTAAGCAATGAGACAGCAACAGAAAAGCAAGTAATTTGGATGAACTGCTGGCTCCAATATAGTCTGTGGCAAAACTCCCATTGGCTTTGGAGGCTTCAGTGTTTTTGACAGCTCTGTTCCCTGATTTCTTTATGGTTGATGAGTTCTCATGGTACTGTTGCCATTTATCTTTGGCTGGGTTTTTCATATCCTGCCTTACACTATTCATTATGGGTTCTTTGCTTACAAAGACAACTATCAGCAAGGTTAGGTTTAGGTCTGTCTCTTAGGCAACTTAGTTCCATCATTTTCTCTATAACGGTATCTTATTTTCCCATTAGCAGTAACTTGAATAAAACAGAATGTCATAAAGTAAGGAGAATTCTATATGAGACAGACTATGAGTTCTATTGCTGCACAAATCCTAAAAGACTTAGATTTCACTAGAACTGCCACTGTTGCTTCCATTCCCCTTAATAAAAGCTCATTAGAGTCTCACTGATTTGCTGAAGGAAATCTTTTTAATGGACTTAGGAATAGTTCACAGACTCTAATTCTTGTACTCTGTCCATTATTTGAAAATTATAAATATAATGTAGCCAAAGAATATAGCCAGACTTGAATTTCATATCTATAACTATAATAGGAAGTTGAAAGTCAGGATTCCTAGACATCCTATCTAGCCAAACTGAATCTTCTAATTTAGATCAGTCTTTTAGGCTCTGAAGGGGTCCTGTAGTATTACTACCAGCCTAAATATCTACTCAGTGACATTTTCACCCAGATCTATACTGGTCACTATATGTGGAGCAGGGCACATTTGACTGAACCAGCTGCAGTGCCACAGCATCTACATGGTGCAGCTGAGATTGCATCATACCTGCTGGATGATAGCTTCACCATTTCTGCCACTGCCATTGCTCTGAACTCACAAGGTGCCTCATTCTGACTTTAACAAAGATACCACTTCTTCCTGGTCATCTTCCATCCTTCTTCCTGGTTGTGTAGTGACGCTGTTGATCTCAAAGCTGATATCTGCTAATGTTCAGTCCCTGGCTGATGAGCACAGTGAAAGGGTTAAGGCACCATTGTCCTATATGGACAGTGGATCAGTCCAACAGCCTTGTCACATGAGACGCTGGAATCATGGCAATCCCAGCAGCATCCATCAAGGGGGCATGGGGAGCTGTTGCCCCATGTCCCACACTGTCCCAGCTTCCTCCCATTTCATCAGAAGGGGGAAAGCTGTTGATATTTGCAGCACAGTTGTGATGATAAATAATAATTATGAAGTAAAGTAGAATGCTGAGTTGTCAGTACAAAACAACAAAAGTTTTACTGACAAGACACAATCCACCTCTCACCGACATACACTCTCCCAGCATAAGGCAGATAAGATAACACAGCTTTTATACAAAAAGCTGAGGAACTTTTGTCACTGCTCATCCTGCTGGTTAACTCTTTCTGCACCAGCAGTGCACAATGCATCATATCCTCTTGCACAGCAGCATATACATATATACACAAATTCACATTTCATAACTACATTACAATCAATCCATTTCAACAAAAAGCCTCCTTAAGATAGTTTGACCCATCTTTCCATATGGACAGATAGGGAGCTGCCAGTCGGCTGCCGCCAAAAATCTTTTTGGTGGCAGCAGGCTTTTTTACTCCAGTTCAGCCACAAAGCCACACTGGAAGTAGTTCTTTCAGGTGTGATGGGAGCCATCGGGCTCCATGGCTTAACTAAAAAAAACTGTCACTGCTGTCAAAAAAAGGTAAGTGGGAAGCTGGCTGAGAAGGCCCCTCCCTAAATGACAAACTCCATAATTCAGGAGGCAGAAACAAGATTTAAAGTGGGATGCACACTTTCCAATCTAATCTGATAGGCCTTTACTGGCATATATGCAGTATAAAATACAACATAAATGATAGAAAAGGGAACTTCACATTTGCTAGATGTTCAGTTTAAAGACTTTGTTCAGGAACCTTGCCACTGAAAGGCCACTGTTAAAATCTTGGCAGTTTTAAAGCATAATTACTTTGTCTTGGTCAGTATGGTTTTTCAAAGAATCTATAACTTGTAGTAGTAAGCTAGATCTTAGTTCCTGGCAAAGTGGGCAGTGCAGAGAGATATGTGGGATGGAATCCAGCTGTCCTGTGCTACAGGGACAGAGCATCTTATCACTTGGTAGACCATTGAATCTTCCTCTATGGAGCGGAGATGGCATAATATTAAATCTAACCTGCATATAGGCTCTCCTGTATGAGGGCTTAGTGAGCAATGTAATATAAAAGTCTGGGTTTCTTTGTATGAATGGAATTGCCCTGTTCATAGGTGGACAGATTTATTGGCCAAGCTCAGCAGTTGTTTATAATCCTTTTCTAGCAACCTCTTTTTTGGAATGTTAAAAGGGAAGGCGCCGATTTGATATCCCTAGGGAGGGTGTTCCATAGCCGAGAGGCCACCACTGAGAAGGCCCTGCCCCTCGTCCCCACCAAACATGCTTGTGACGATGGTGGGATCAAGAGCAGGGCCTCTCTGGATGATCTTAAAGTTCTGGAAGGTTCATAAGGGGAGATGCATTCGGACAGATAAGTTTGGCCAGGACCGTTTAGGGCTTTATAGGCTAAAGCCAGCACTTTGTATTGTGCCCAGTTCAGAATTGCAGGCTGGCAGCCAGTGGAGCTGGCACAGCAGAGGAGATGTATGCTCCTGCCCCTTTTAGCCATCTGGCTGCCGTCCATTGGACCATTAGACCATTTGAAGCTTCCAACTGTCTTTAAAGGCAACCCCATGTAGTCTATACAGATGTAATCAGAGCGTGGACTATCATGGCAAAGTTAGACTTCCCAAGGTATGGGAGCAGCTGGCGCACAACTTTTAACTGTGTGAATGCTCCCCTGGTCACCATCAAAACCTGAGGTTTTAGGCTCAACAATGAGTCCAGGATCACACCTAAGCTGCGAACATGTGCCTTCAGGGGGAGTGTAACCCCATCCAGCATAGGCTGTAACCTTATGCCCTGTTCAGTCTTGCGACTGACCAGGAGTGCCTCTGTCTTGTCTGGATTCAATTTCAATTTGTTATCCCTCATCCAGACCATTACAGCAGCTAAGCACCGGTTCAGGACCTGACCAGCCTCTTTAGTAGCGGGTGGGAAGGAGTGACAGAGTTGGACACCATCTGCATACAGATGACACCACATCCTGAAACTCCATATTATCTCCCTCAGCAGCTTCATGTATATGTTAAACAACATGGGAGACAGTAAAGAGCCCTGAGGAATCCCACAAGTCAATGGCTGTGGGGTTGAACAGGTGTCTCCCAATAACACCTTCTGGGAACCCTCTAGGAAGGACCGAAGCCACTTCAAAACATTATCTCCAAGGCCCATTCCCATGAGGCATCCCAGAAGGATACCATGGTCGAGTCTACAGTATCGAAGGCCGCTGAGAGGTCCAGCAGAACCAACAGGGACACACTCCCCTTGTCTAGTTCCTGGCATAGATCATCCACTAAGGCGACTAAGGTTGCCTCAGTTCCATGTCCCAGCCTAAAACCAGACTGTGCTGGATCCAGAAAATCTGTGTATTCCAGGAACACCTGTAGTTATGAGGCCACCATATGTTCCAGGACTTTACCCAAGAAGGGGAGATTGGAAACTGGTCGATAGTTGACGAATTGAGTGGGGTCCAGTGATGGTTTTTTCAACAGCGGTTTTTTTGTTTTAAGTTCGCTAGAATATTGCCTTCCCGAAGGGAGGCATTAACCACCACTTTCACCCACTTGGCCAATCCCTCTCTGGCTTCCTTTAAAAGCCAGGATGGACAGGGGTCTAGGATGCATGTGATCGCTCTCATCTCATTTGTCCACATCCTCGGGTTTCACCAATTGAAATGAATCCATTAAAATCAGACAAGCAGATGCTCATGTTACATCCTCAGAGACCGAATTCATGAATAGATTCCATGATCACATGGACAGAACATGGACAGAATCCCCCAAGTAAACACACAAGCAAACACTTTGGAATGTCCTTTTTTAAGAATGTCATTTATCCCAGAAGAACCTAAAAAGGCACCAGCCCCCTTTACTCCCCTCACTGTGGTGCAGTGTATGGCATTTCTGAATATCTGAGTGTGGAAATGGCAGTGGCAGGACCAGCATTTTGGTGTTTTCTCCTCTTGTGAAATTACCTCAATATCTCCAATGGTAGTATCAAAATCCATAATTTTGCCCCCAAAACCTGCCTTTGACTTATGCAGGAAGTGAACTTCAACACTATATATACTGTATAGTAAGTCCTTTGGAAAAACTGATTGCATGAACTCATAATAACTACAGTCAAATAAGTGCATCACTTCAAATGATGAAATACTCACTTTTTCCTTAAATGGACTGACTCTGCATTGATTTATATTCAGTTTTGCCCCAGGTTTTTCTTTAAAATGTATTAGTCATAGCTTGAAAGTTTCTTTTCTTTTTTCAAAAAAGTATTTTTTTCTCGCTTATGCACATCCTAATGCATTAGCATAGGCTCCATAAACTCTGGAATTTACCATGAGAAAGCCAGACACAGAAAAACTGGATGTAACTTAGAGTTGTTTTTTATATATAAAAAACAAAAGCCCCACCATTATTCTTTTGGGAGTTTTACTTAATATTTCATCTCTCTTTTCAGCAGGGAGAAGCCCTTTAAAAGTAGAAACTGCAGAGATGATAGCGAATGCAATGCTTCTTTTCAAGGCTTCTTTCTTGCAATTTTGGGAAGAGATACTTTGAAAAGAAAGCTTTCTGAAAGCAAAAAATCATATTGATGGAAGATTATGTGCTCCACAAGAAAGGTAGAATCCGGAAAAGATAGGTAGTCAATAATATTCCTAAAGTGTTCCTAGGAAAACTATTCAAAAGTCTATAGGAGATGACCCAAAGGATGTCTCCAAACTGGTCTAGTGAGATCTCACACTTTTCTACATTTCAATGTTGTTCAGCATAAACATTAATTATTGCTATTTTGAAACACTTCATAATAGATTTAGAGTAAGAATCCTTGGTTTTTCATTTTTGGAGATTATATAGAGCAGGGCTTCTTAAACCTTTCCACCCACTTTTCCACTTTTGTCCCAAGCAATTTTATAGATATATAAAAAGGTATAAAAACCAAATATTTACTGATAACAAATAAACATCTGCAAGGCCTGCTAAACAGTCTTAAATTCCTTTTTATGAAGTACAGCTAAAGTATCTGTAAATATAGATGTGTGTAACTGTCTAAAACAGCCACTATGGACTTCATCAGAAAGGGCAGGTGAAGTGTCCTGCTTCACCTGACTTTGGCGAGAAAAGAGAAGGACAGTGGGGCAAATCTGTTTCCCTGCGCAGCTCCCTCTCGGTGACACTTCCATCATCACACATGGGGAGCATAACCCTTATATAGAGGATTCATGTTCTCTCCATTGGAGCTAGCACAACACAGGAAGGAAGCTTCCTTTTTTGTGGGGAAAGAGTCTAATTACACTTTCACCCCATTTGGGGATGAGGCCTCTGTCAGAATTCATATAATATTGTTTGGTGGCTGGTGTGGGGCTCCATTTCCAAGACAGAGTAGAAGCATCCTAGGAAGCAGATTTAGGTAAGTGTGATGAAGTTGTTGATGATGTTCAGAAAAGTTGCTAATTTTTGGGACACCAACACTTTGCTAAGGGACTCAATTTGGGATTGAGACCCACAGTTTAAGAAGTACTGGCACAGTTATTCTTAATCTCTTCTGCAAATGTATTATTGTTTGTGAAAATCCTGCCATTTAAACCAATTATTTGTTGAAGAAAAAAATGGGATTCTTTGGATTAGGCAAATCAGTTAGAATTTAGATAGGTAATCCTGCTCAACAAAACCCACACCATTTTCTATGTTTCTCTAGAATCACAAACATTAGTGTAACTTTATAGACTTTGACAGTTTGTTAGGAATCACAGTACTGACACACTTTTAAGGAAGAAGAGCTTACTGGAATTCCTCTTAAGTTGGGCAAGGGAATCTGCTCCTTAGTGGGCCTGTTTAGATTTAACATCCAAACATCCTATTTAGATTTAGCATCTAATCTTTATTTATAACAATACTTAAATTTGTCTGCAATGCTCCAAAATATCCAATATTTCAGGAATTTCTACAACAGGATTCAAATAACAGATAACAACTTGGTTTAAAAACTACAATAAATTGGTCACAACGTTGGCTTATTAATTATGACTTATTAATATAAACATATGGTAATTGTTGATCTGTTTCAGCATAATAGCTAGAGCCCAATGATTGGACAAAATAAGAGTTGCAGATGTAGGCAACCCTGTTTCTTATCACATTTAATATTAATTGATTCAAAACTGACTTCTCCTAGGAAAATGATCACATGGTGAACACTATATAGGGGTAATAAGCTTTTGTTGCACACTTTGAACAGATATACCCAATTCCCTTAGTTTTGTCAAGAGATATTATTACAAAGGATTTCTCTTTATTGTGGTTAGATTATAAAACATAGGTAAGGGAGGATGTATTCGGTCAGTAGTGAATTGGATCAGAAATACAGGGTGTCCATAAAGTCTCTGGTAAAAAGACTTCAAACGGTAAAGAGACATTATGGACACCCTGTATAACAATTTCTAAGACAACTAAATTGGTTCCATCCTATGTAATCTTTAGCAACAACCATTTGAAAAAGTAATGATCTTAAAATATCATTAAAAGATATTTCCTTTAGTAATAATGGTCTTAGTTCGGAACAAAATACTGATATAAGTGACTTGATCGACATAGTGACTTTAAACTTACCTATCAATGGATCAATTAATAAAACACATAAATGAATGTGTGCTTTACAACCTATCATCAATAGGGGAGAGAAGCACTTCATACTAAAACAAATTGACTAAACAAATAATATTCTAATAGAATCAAATGATTAATGCTCAAGGATGGGTGGTATGATAATCAATTGTAGCCTAGCAATGCAAGCCACATGAATTATTCAAAATTTTTATTTAGCATAGCATTAACAGACTTAAACTACTTCCATTAATATTTTGGAATATTAACAGAATTCTACTTATAATTATATAAATTTCCCCTTTATGGAATAAATCGTGCTGTCCTGGTTTGTGGATTGCAGGGGCCATCTACATGTGCCTCAAACAGCAATGTAGATCTGGAGTGGAATCAAAGTCTGTGTCATCAAAGTCTGCACAGCCAGCTATCAGACTGGCCCAGGGACTGGTGGGTGTCTCCACTGTGCATAATCAAGCTGGCCTGGTGGCTGGATAGTATCGGCATAGTCCAGTGCCACTAGAACCAGTTTGGCACCGTGCATGTTGAACTGGCTTTAGCAGTGACAACCAGATATGAAACTTCTGGTGGCATTGTTCATCCCCTGTAGTGATGAGAAGCCAGAACAAGGAAATGGCATAGTGAAGCAGAGGAAAGAAAGAAGAAATCACTTTCTCTGTGTCCTTTACCTTTTTTGACCACCTTGTTGTTCCAACTATAATCACTAATCACTGGTGGTTTGTGTCCAGTGGCCATCACTAAGGCTGGAATGCTAGGGAAAGGTAAGTGTCATCCTGTGTTCCAAACTGCCTGAAGCCAAGGAATGTGGAATGACTTTGTGAACTTGCCCAAAATGCAGGTGACCTCTGGTGCTTTTGGGAAGTTCCATAGCATCCCACAACTCTTTTTATTGCAGGAGACGGTGACATTCAGGTGAATCGACCTTGTATATCACATTGATTTCAGAGTCCATTCACTCCTGAGCTGACTCATTTGGCCTCTGTAGATAATATCTGATTATCCCCTTGTTTGAACTGTTTCCAATTCTTTTAATAAAGACTGTTAATGAAAACATATTTTATATTAAATTACTAAAAGGGACAAAATTTGAAATAATTTGGCACAGTTTACCAGAATTAAGTATGAAAGAAAGACTTATGCTCATAGATAGATGCAAGAGGTTTGCAAAATTTCAGGTGCAATTCGTAAGTCGTACTGATTTCATATTTACTATTCAATATATGAACCCTGATTTGAGTATCTGCAGCACCAAAGCTTTCTGGCTCGGCTTGGCTAGGCTTCACACCCAAAATATCACCCCCACTTCCAACCCTAATGCAACAAAGCACCCCCCACACACCACAAAATTCTGGATACTTTTGTTAGTATTTCATTAATATCTTGACTGCTTTTTCCAAAGCAAGCAATCTCTCTGGGAGGAATGAGGCTGAGCGTAGCCACATGGTGCATCACATGCTCTTCCTCAGGCCCCTTCCACAATAGAAATCCCACAATATTTGCTTTGAACTAGGTTATCTGAATCCACACTCAGATAATGTGGGATTTTCTGTCTTGATATTCTGGTATATAGGGTTGTGTGGAAGGCTCTCAGTAGGAGAGATATATAATTTTTAGAAATTAAAAAAAATCAGTTTAAGAGCAAAACTTTCTGAAACTAGGAAGGAATTATGCATATGTTGTCGCATTGTCCATAAATTCAACAGAATCCTTTCAGTAGGTCTTTAAAAAATCAGTGCATGAGTGAAATTTTCTGAAACTTGGGAGGCTTATAGTTGTAATATTGTCCTACAAGTGCTCCAAGTTTCATACTGATATCCATAAAAATGACAGAGAAACAAGCCTTCTAAATTTTCCCCTAGAATTTAAAGGGAATCCCAAAGGCAATCTAGTCCAACCTAACTCAAAAGGCTATAATTGGATTTTTTTAAAAAAACCATAAACATGGAAAGCCAAAAGTTCTCTGAAGCTGAGAGAGTGTGACTTTCCCAAGGTGCTCAAATTGCTTAAATTGAAAAAGGCCAGTCATTGTTCACAGATTGCTATTTTACCTTTTTACTCTACCTTGCCTCTTCTTTCTTCCATTTCTGTTTTATCATTTGCTCATCTTTCTCATATTTAATTAATACCAATCATTTAGAAAGATGATTAATGCATGCCAAAATCATGTGTAAGATACTCAGGCTGTACTGCTCTCTGGTATTTGTAGGCAAAATTATGAAAGAATCAATCAAAGTTTTAAGAAGCTATCAGATGAGAAAACCTTCCTTTCTTCCTTTTTAGGAGAGTTGAACTCCATTGCAACATTTTTGATATTCTATTCATATGAGGTACCTAGATGAGGAACTTCATTTTCTCATGCTTTATCATAGTTACATTAATGTCTGCCTGAAAGACCTGCTGTTATGATAGTGAAGCAACAATGATCCCATTTAAGGTTTAACAAAAGTGCACTTTCATCAGTGGAAATTATTCTTCCATACTATCTGAGTATGCCAATTGTCTGTAAAAAAAAATTAATTTAGAGATTTAGTGAAGTTTTTTTCCTCCAGTGGTGTGTAGGAACAAAACTGCACACATAAATCATGCTTTGAGCAAGAACAACAGCCAATAACCAATAGATTGTGAAAGCTGTGTGGAATTGAATCTGCTGCACAGTTAGCCTGGCTGCAGGCAGGTATCCTAGATGCAGGATTGAGCAAGGCAGTAGTTCCATACATAAATCAATTTTTCAATCATGTCTGAAAAGGGAACCATTACCAGAGTACACTGAAGGAAATATCTCAACCGCAAACTGAAGAATGCTGTATGTAATGTGTCTGATAATTGCTTCTATAATTATCTGGGTGGTTCTAGTTTCCTCTGTTCTTGTTTCAGATCTTAGCTATGATCTTTACAAAGGCCCCTTCCACATAGCTGAATAAAATCCCACATTATCTGCTTTGAACTGAAATATAAGGCAGTGTGCTCATAACCTAGTTCAAAGCAGATATTGTGGGATTTTCTGTCTTGATATTCTGGGTTATATGGTTGTGTGGAAGGACCCCAATACAACAGTAGGTTCCCAGCAAAACCTATTAAATACTTTTTGATATAGCTCATGGACTGGACCAGTCAAGTGCTATTATGAAAAGTAAAGTGCTCTGTCCCTCCTCTGCCTCACTCGGCTCAGAAGCTGCTGCTGACCAGCCTTGCCAGCACCTTTCACGGGGCTCTCTCTCTCTCTCTCTCTCTCTCTCTCTCTCTCTCTCTCGACCTCCTCACCACCACTTTCATGAAGCAGGAGGACGCCATCCGGGGAGGTTCCGGCTGCACGTGTGTACAGCAAGCCGATCCCTTCCTGCAGCGTGGTGAGATGGGCCCTCTGAGGCAGTATGAGAAGGGTAGTTTCCTGGCTCCTATGCCTCCCTTACTGCCTGGGCGGGCCCATCCCATGCACACTGCAGGAAATAGGAAGGGATTGGCTTGCAGCCAGAAGCCCCCCCGGATGGCGACCTCCTGCCTTGCGAAAGCGGCGGCGAGGAGAGAGAGCTCCTCCCTGTGCCCTTCCTCTGCCCTCCTCCTCATCCCAAGGTATGATAGTTTAATTTCATTATTTAATTTTAATTATTTTTAGGTTTTTTAATTTTATATCCTGCGTTCTAGACTACCCCCAACTTTTAATAAGATTTTTCTGGGCTAAAAAGTCATCTAGTATGCCGGTATCCACGGTAAGTCTTCTCTCTTTTGTCCTCCTTTCCGTCTCCCTTTCTTCTCTATATTTTTCTGTCTCCTATGTATAGGGTTTATAATCCTTTTTTTCTTCTTCCTTATTTCATATTATGTTATAATTTATCTTTATTTTTGTTTATGCTTTATATATTCTGTTATCAGATTCCAGTCTGTTTCTTTCTCTATTTTCCCTTTGTATTTTTGTAACAGATAAGATAGTCTATCCATGTTTCTTATCTCCATAATCTTTTTATCCCAAAAATCAATTTTTGGTATTTCATTTTTCCACCATAATTATGCATAGCATAGTCTGGCCACAATTGTTGATAGAAAGAGGAGTTTATCTGTATTATTTTCTATTTTTTGTTTGGTTAATCCCAATAGGAATAGTTCTGGTTTGAGTGGAATATTAATTTCTAATATTTTTGTAGGTTTTCCTGTATTTCTTTCCAGAAGCCCCTTGCTTTTGGCATGTCCACCACATGTGGAAGAAGGTTCTCTCAATTTCCCCACACTTCCAACAATTTGAATTTATATTTTTATAAGTCAATGAACATCTTGAAGGAACATGAAAACACACCACGACAACAAAAGTAAGGAAAAATACAGATGTGATACGTGTGTCTCACTTCATGCTCTTATCTAAATACCAAAGACCCGAGAATCACCAAAGAACTTTTGTTAGTGAACACAAAATAGACACATCAATTTGCTTCACTTTTGTTCTCTTGGACTACATCTACTGTAGTGGAATCCCCAGACATACTGTATCTCCCGGATGCATTTTCAGATCTATCTCTCAGATGTATTTTCCCTTCCAGGCTCTGTGCCACTTTGAAAAAAGTCAAGAGCCAGATTTGTTTCATTGCATTCTAAATACTCTGCATAACATTGATGAATATTAGAAAAGCAGATATAGTAGCTATTTTTTGTTTTCTTTTTAAAAATCAGGAATGGGTTCTAAAGTAGAATTTGAAGGTGTTTTACAACACTGACCCTTCCAAAGTGTGTGTGTGTGTATGTATGTATGTGTGGTCAAACAAATGTTTTCCCTTTATACTGCCTAGAAATTTGTATTTACAGCTTCTTTGCTGTAAGATGTATCTTGATTCTGAGTTCATCCTAGTCCAAAGGCCATAGCCTAATTAGTCTAGCTAGACATATGAGTGATTCTCCACAATAATGTTATGTCAGTTCTTTAAAAATGTCACATGTGGGTATATGCTGTGCTACCCATGGCTTCCCAAAAGCTACTTTGGAGAAGATTTCCTTTTGAACATCACATTTCCCTCAAGCAAATCATGCCAGAACTCATACACATAACAAGCCATGCTCATAAGCCTCCAGTGCTTCACATATTTTATTAGGAAAGGGACACAGGGAGACAACAAATGTATAAGCAATAATAATTCTTATAAATTTTGTGTGTATGCAATCTGGCCTTTTACAGCTGCTCTCTATTGAAAGACCCTTGAGTCAATGCCAGACATCTGCAAAGTATTATGAGTGTCTAGTTTGCACAGGTTTTCTTTTTAAAAAATCTTCCCTTATATAGTTTGCTAGTGTCTTTACATTTAAAGTGAATGCTAAAATACATACTTTAGCTTTACTTCTCAGTTTTGGAATGTATCAACATAAGAGAATATATACAATAATATAATAAATTTTATTTTACTTTATCCAGGCACAGAAGCCATCAAATTGTTTTGTATCAGTGTTTATCTATAATTCATGCTATGGAACAGTGTGCAACTGATTAGGCAGCTATATTTGCTATTTTGTTTTTTAAATGCATTTTATTTTCTACAGAATAGAGGACTGGACTGTAACTCAAAATTCTGGCTGTAGGGAACAGTTATACAGCATGGCATTTTAAAATTGAGTTTTCATGTAACACATGGTCATCTACAGATTAGCAGAATTGCAATACATCCACCATGTGCTGCAGCACAGTAAATAAATGTACGTTACACACATATTCCACATGCAAAACAAATAATGAGATAGCTGCCTTTCAGAAAAGAAAATAATCTCACTGCTATATAATCACTGGTCTATTTTGCTCTGTCTAATCATAAAACTGTATTAGAAGTGTTGCTGTCAAGCTAATGTCTCAATTACTCTGACACATAACAGAAACTGGTAAGGAAGTTGCTCAGTGGCACTGATCTTCTACTAGATAGGGTATTACCTGATTTATTTTTAATCCTGCTTTTTCCTGATATAGAGATGCTTCAAGGCAGGGTTTTTTGTGCTTAATGATATTATAATCTCTTAACAGATCAGCAGTACCCATGGATTTTTTTTCCAGAGATGACAATCATATGCTGATGTGCAGGCTTAAACTGTGCACCGTCTCACTTCCGAAGCTATTGTATTGATGCCATAAGAGAATATATTGATAGAGACATCTATCTCAGAAGAAAGACCTGAGGGACCATAACATGCACAATAGGTATAATTCAGATAAGAAAGGTGTGCATAGATGTGACATTTTTTCTTGAACCATACTATTATATCCATTCTTCTTCATGAAGAGAAAAGAGGCTAAAAGGGGATTATCAAATGGTAAAAGGTCCAGACTTAACAATTTCATTTTTAGTTTTCTTTTACTTCCAGAAATAATATTCTACAAGTTACATTTACCCTTTACACACATTCACAAAAAATACAAACTTTGCATAATTTTTCAGCCAGGTCTTTTTGATAATATTATTGTGATGATTATTGTAATGAGATGTTTTTATTCTATTGATGTATGTTTTTAAATGGCATTGAATTGTACCGATTGTTCACTGCCCTGAGTTGCATTCGGGCTGATATGGGTGGGGTATAAATGATGTAAATAAATAAATAAATAAATACAATAATTAGATAATTTTGGTTTGAAATGCTTTCAGTTAAAACCTATATTTATAATTATGAGATTAATAATTTTTGTCATTGTTTACTTCCATTAGAGATGCATTATATAAATGTCCTTGTGCAAATAAAAATGGTCAAATAATGTAAAAATAATTTTAAACAAAATTTCAATGAATGCAGTTTATATACTGTACATCTATTCTTATTTAATGAAATTATTTTTGGTGAATAAAGTTTGCAATATAAAATTGTCATATTTATGAAATACTATTCATTCTGTAGTATTTATTTATTTATTTGTTTGTTTGTTGAGGCTTCTATGCCGCCGACTCCCGGGGGCTCGCGGCGGCTCACAGTAGTTTCTTTCAGTAGTTTCATAAAAGCAGAAGCAATAAAGCTATGTATGATAATTTTTGCTATTATTTAATAGAGTAACTGTTATCCTCATGAAATCTACCCTTTGTTACTTGAAACATTGTATTTGAAATTATTATTATATTATTATTATTACTCAAGCCAACAAAATCAAACTTTTTGTAATCATCAGAAATGAGAGTAGTAAAGATTAAATCAAATTTTAATGCTGATTTTACATATGCCTTTATTTTTTCCATTACATCAACTTTTAAAAAGATGATGAAAGGTACATTATAGCGGAATACTATAAAGTCTGCACATTTCACATCATATTCGTGAAATACAAGGCAGCAAGTATTTTTCATCAGATATAATTATAGAGAATTCTTATAGAGGGTTTTTTTTGGGGGGTTGAATTCTGATTTGTGTTTTTTTTTCTCTATCATGTGTAGTTTTTGCAATGAGGCCAATTGAATAATTAATGCATTTAGGCACGAATATTAATAGAATCTAATTAACCACAAGCTAACAAGTACAACAACAACAAAACTTTATTACGGTCACTGTCCAGCACAAAGCGGGCACAAGCGCCCTAAAAAGAGAAGGACAACTCCCCAGTAAACAGTTAATTAAAATTAGATTACAAATCAGTATAAAATATATTTTATAGCTAATAAGTATTTTTCATCAGATATGATTTTATGTCATTCATATAGATTTTTTTGCACTGAATTCAAATTTGTGAGGGTTTTTTCTCTGTCACGTGCAGTTTTTGCGATGAGGTCAATAATTAATGTATTTAAACACTGATATCAATAGAATCTAATTAACCACAAGCATCCAATTAAAGCTTCTGTCATCATCCCTTCACCTTAACAAAACATTACAAAGAGTAGGTATGGACATTTTGTTATAGTCTGTAACATGTTGACATGTTGAAAAAGCAAGAGAGATGCACACAGAATCTGTGACAGAATTTCAGGAGACCCTTAGTGTTGGAGTCTATGGATGGAGAAGTTAGGATTCCTTGCATTTGTTTAAGGCATACTTATAAAAGCAACATGAAGGCAATTTCACCAACACCAATAGAATACTATAGACTACATGTGCTCATCCCATTTTTGGACTTTTTCTGCATTCAGCTTCAGAAAAGGTTTATGAGGAACACTTGTAGTTCAGAAACTGCAAGTGTTCCTTTCTTATTAATTATTGCCCTTTAAAATTCAACTTGAACAAGTGCACAGAACTTCACAATGAATGGAAGAGGTTGGTCTGTTGTGTAGAAAAACACCTGCAGAAAAACCATTAAATGCACTGGAAGCATATCTTGTCTCTGATAGACAGGATTTTTTTTCCAAATGCGAAGAAACTTCTTCAGATTTCTGCAACATTGCCAGTGTCAACAACTTCAAATGAAAGGTTATTTTCAACTCTTATATGTTTGAAAAGAAACATTAGAAGCACAATGGGGCAAAAAAGATTGACTGGTCTTGCACTTTTGAAGTTTATCAATGGAGCTTGATTCCTGTCAATTTTCAAGTGTTTCCAATAGGCATTGTGGTATACCTTTGTAATCACTAAATTACCATTTAAGAGTCATTTTCAGGTTTTTTTAGACTTGAAACTTTGCAGCTGAAATAGAAATGTAGATTGAGTCACAGAATTTAATTTATTTTGTATTATGGAACCTGCTTTTCATGATTTGCTTTTTTAAAAGCACATTGTCCTCATTCCCCCCCCCCCTTCCCCATTTTTTTTCTGGCTACAGGCCCGGAAATAACAGAAAGTAGGAGAAATCTACCCCTAGGAAGGGAAATTCGCTCCCGAAAAAGTTATCATGTAGAAAAGATGTCTCCATTGAAGCTTTAGCACCAATCCTTATTTCCACAACAAGCCACTTTTTTAAAATTCCAATTATCACAGGGACAGAAAGTGACTTGGAATATTCTGAACAGGGGCACAGACAGCAAAACAAACACCACAGGGGTGTTAACCCTTCCTTATGCTATCTATCTATCTATCTAACTATCTATGGAGTTACACTTTAAAAATGTACCTATTCTGACTTACAAATAAATTCAACCTAAGAACAAACATACGAAACTTATCTTATTCATAACTTGTGGTTTTCCTGTAAATTAAAACACAGGGTAAAAAGATCAACATACAACGGCAGTAAAATACAAATTCAAAACTCATGATTCAAAGGTGACGAGGTAGGCCTACTAGAGGAGGTGGGTAGAATTATATGTACACAAAAAATCCTTAAATGGAGAAATATTTGTTTATTTATTTATTTCGAACATTTACTGTATATCCTGTCCTTCTCAACCCCCAAAGGGGGACTCAGGGCGACTTACAACTGGCAATCATTAGATGCCAACAAACAATTATGTATTTATTTTATTTATCGCCTTTTTATCCCATCCTTCTCAACCTCCAAAGGGAGACTCAGGGCGGCTTACATTGAGCCCCATTTAGAGGTTATTTCAACAGTTACAATAAAATCAAGAAACAACATAATAAAACATCATAATTAAAATCAGATATAATCATCAGTTTATAAATATAACCCAGCCTTGTAATCTTAACGTCAATCCAGTTCATCCCTTTAAGGTGCTGCTGCTTCTTTTGACCAAACGCCTGGTCCCAAAGCCATGCCTTTACTTTCTTCTGGAAAGTTAGGAGAGATGAGATTGATCTTATGTCAGTTGGGAGTGTGTTCCATAGGTGGGGAGCCACCACCGAGAAGGCCCTGTCTCTCGTCCCCACCAGGTGCATTTGAGCTGTTGATGGGAGCAAGAGCAGGGCCTCTCCAGGTGATCTTAGCTTTCGAGGTGGGACATAGGGGCGGATGCGTTCGGAGAAGTAAGGTGGGCCAGAACTGTTTAGAGCTTTATAGGTTAAAACCAGCACTTTGAATTGGGATCGGAAATGGACCGGCAGCCAATGGAGCTGGCATAATAGAGGGGTGGTATGCTCCCTGTATCCCAGTTAGTAATCTGGCTGCCAATCGTCGTACTATCTGAAGTTTCCGAACCATCTTCAAAAGCAGCCCCACGTAGAGCGCATTGCAGTAATCTATTTGGGATGTGACAAACAATCACAGTACAGACAATTAGCATTAAGTAAACCAACAAGATTATAAAAATACATTAAAACAGATTGGATTAAGGTAGTAGGCATTAATAAACATACACATTGCTTCTGGTGTCTAGTAGTACTCTGTGGACATCTATTTGAGAAATCATTCACCTTTCCACAAATGAAAATGAATAAAAGTATGACTGAGGACAATGTACACTCAGGACTATTGAATTAAAGAAAAAGCCTATGCTCACCATTGCATTAGTAGAATATAATTCAAAGAGGTAAATAGCATAATAGTTATTTAATGGGTTCATCTAAATGAGGCAAATATATCCGGAGACTAAAGTTTTTGTTCAGTTAGTTTTTAGGTTTGTTTAATATATGCAAATGATGTTAATGTTTTTCTAGATGGTTTTCCAACATTTCTTTGCACCGGTTGCAACATTTTCTCCTGTTCTTCAGTTGGTTTCATTTTAATTTCAATACTATACGAAATTCCTCCACTTCTCTTACTTTGATTTATTTTTCCTTAGAATTATAGTGTTATAGCACATCATGGCATAAGTGAAATTTTGCACTATAACTCTTAAGAATGGTTTTTTCTTAAGAAATAAGTGGTAAAAACACTTATCTTTAAATCCATAGAAACCTTTGGAAGATCTCTAGTAGAGCTATGAGAAAGCACTATAAATATCTTCCTCCAAAATGTAGAAAGTAGATGAAGAGGCAACAATATTTAGAATCATAACCTGTCAAAATTCACCAAGCTATACCATAAGAACTCACAATTCTTTAGATCAGTCTGGAAAACTACTTTTGTGAGATTTGTAATGATATACCATATATCAATACAAATAAATACATCCCAACACCTATAGTTTTATGCAAACACTATGCCAATTTGTAAAACATCAAGTGACTCAGAGGAAAACATATTGTTGAAATTATTTTTCATCTCAATACATTATAAACAAATCTTGCCTGTGAATAATCCCATCTTTCTTCTCGTAGTTTAACTATACTTTTCAGTTTCCTTACAGAAACCTGATCCCAGGCTCTTAGCAACAAGCCATATGTATTGATGGCAGATAAAATTTAAGATCATCAGGAGCAATACTCACAATCTTAGAAGGGATAAATATCTTCATTACAAGTTTCTCATGATTCTGAATCAGAAAATGTCTCATTAAGAAAATGACAGTAGATTCATATATAAGGCAGCAATCTAGTGTTCACTCAGTGTAGATCAAAAACCCACGTGGATATATATACCATGGGCATATCTATATGGCCAAATAACCTGAGATCAACCCTGGAGTGCAGTACTATGTGCCAGCCCCAGGGGCATTTAAACTGCTTTCCTCCATCCTGCTAGACTGCTGAATGGATTCCAGATTTTCTAGCATGATCCCCCTAACTTTGCCATCTTGTCATCATTGTAGCTGTGGCCAAGGAGAACCAGAGATCTCCAAGTCAAGAGTGCCTTTATTAATGTTTGCAAAAGTGCTCAGGGATGATTGTTGCTACACTTACAATGTCAACAGGATGACACAGGTAAGTGCCATGCCACTGCCCCACACTGCAGAGCCTGGGGAAAGAGGGGTGGCTATGTGAACAGCAGGACCAGTTCTGATTCCAAACCATCACAACTCTTCAAATTACTTTGCTTAACAGTGGACAAAAACATGTTAAACAACCCATGTTGACAGCAAGAAGGCCCTTATACATCATGTGGATCCCATAGAGAGGATTCCCTCTTGAGTTAAAGTGCCCATGCAGAATCACAACATTATACATTATATATCAGTGATTGGGTGTCGCATACAGCATGAGAAATATGCATTGCACAGGAATGAAAAGTTGGATGTGCAATGATATTTTCACCACTGTCAACAGAATATGTTTATTGCACCATGGCAAAGAATTCAGTCCACATGCATAGCAAGACTTATACATGCTGATTTTAATAACAGGAGTTGCTACTTGCATTTATTAACATGACCATAATTAATATTCAGATCACAAATACTGGACCTGCAAATAATAAAGCAAATGGGCTGATTTAACCCAATGTATTGAGATGAAAAATAATGTAAGATGTGTTTCAACATGTTTTCCTCTGAGTCACTTGGTGTTTTACAAATTGGCATAGTGTTTGCATAAAACTATAGGCGTTGGGATGTATTTATTTGTATTGATATATGGTATATCATTACAAATCTCACAAAAGGAGTTTTCCAGTCTGATCTAAAGAATTGTGAGTTCTTATGGTATAGCTTGGTGAATCTTGACAGGTTATGATTCTAAATATTGTTGCCTCTTCATCTACAGTATTATGGTATTGAAAAAGTTTTTTTACATATGGAATCCTTTGAATAATTTTATACATTATTTTATGAATCTGAATCTGGACTCAGCATACATTTTATTTATGGCATTTTACCCCGCTCTTCTCAACCCCCGAGGGGGGACTCAGAGCGGATTCAGATTCATAAAATAATGTATAAAATTATTCAAAGGATTCCATATGTAAAAGAATACTTTTTCAATACCATAATACTGTAGATGAAGAGGCAACAATATTTAGAATCATAACCTGTCAAGATTCACCAAGTAACTAGTAACTAATAAACAAAATGTTAGTCTATGTACAAAGCATTTTTTCTACTAAAACAAACAAACATTGTGTTGGAGAAATTTTGTGTTCTTTAATTGGTGGTTGCTAATGTAATTTTCCTGAAATAACTTAATGGCTCTCAGGTCATGCCATCCTCATCATTTATTATTTATAGAAGCATCTAAAATATCTGAGATGAATCAAAGGTGCAGGCTCCTGTCTAAGCTGCACAAGCTGAGATCTAACATTGGTCTTGACAATTTTCAGTTCTTATATCAATGTGGAAGAATGCAAGGAGCATTTACTGTTATTCATTTCCTAGCTTTAAAAATGGATTTCCCAACACTTGCTGAAACTACCTGACAAAAAAATAATACACTAGAGAGTAATTTTCTTTTTGCAGTTTTGTTCAGTATTCGTAATGTTTCAAGACTTTATTCTATGCAGAACTATATATGTTTTTTCCCATAAGAATTGTTGGGGTTTGCCTCCAGACAGCCACAGCTATGTTTTATGCAAGATTTTTGATGTTTGCATAGAAAGTGGCAATCCTTTACAGAAAACATTTCTGTCTTAAAATCACACACACACACACACACACATCCATCTATGTATATACATTCAAAATTAGCATGCACAGAACTCTGGGAAATGTAGTTTGGGAAGGCAAGGAGCCCTATGACAGATTATTTATTTATTTGATTTCTGCACTGCCACTCCCGAAGGCTCAGGGTGGTTTACAAAGAAGATTAATAAAACAATATCTAGTAAAAACAGATGGTTAAAAATTCCAACATTACTCAAAAGCTTGCCTGAATAAATGGCTCTTGCATGCTCTGCGGAATGTGCCTAGTTTTCACAGAGACTGGATTTCAGGCGGAAGAACATGCCATAACAACGGGGCTATGATGGAAAAGCCCTTCTCCAGGTTGTCATTAGGCGAAAAGATCTCACACTGGGAATATCTTAAGAGATTCTGGTGCTCTTACTGTAGTGATCTCGGGGGGTTATATGGGAACAGGCAATCCTTTAGATACACTGGCCCCAGACCATACAAGACCTTAAAAGTAAGAACTAACACCTTGAAAGTGATCGGGAATTCAATTGGTAACCAGTGAGGTCCCGCAATATAGGTGTTACATGATAACTAGCAGGCTCCCCTACGAGGAGCCGGGCTGCGGCATTCTGCACTAGTTTAAGTCTCTGGATCACAGTCAGGGGTAGGCCAATATAAAGAGCATTATAGTAGTCAAGTCTTGAGATGACTGTGGCCTGGATCACCATGGCTAGGTCATTCCGGGACAGATAGGGAGCCAGACACTTTGCCTGTCGCAGATGGAAAAATGCAGTTCTGCTGACAGTGGAGATTTGAGCTTCCATTGACAACAGAGGGTCCAAGAAGACTCTCTTTTTACTAGGGATGACGGGCGTAATGTCTCACCATCCAGGGTTGCCAGTTGGATGTCCCTATCGCCCAGACGGCCCAGCCATAGGATTTCCGTACTCGCTGGATTCACCTTCTACCTGCACTGGTCACCTCGGGGCTTGAAAGTGTCCCCTAGTGTGGGATTCCCAGGAGAGCCTGGCCGTCCTGCTGGTGTACCGTGCGCCTGGCGCACCGGCAGAAAGCCTGGCGCAGTTGCTAGAGACTGTGTCGGAGTGGGCATTGAGGTTCCCCAGGCTGATTGTCCTGGGGGACTTCAATGTCCATGCCGACACAGCCTCTGTTCCATCTGCAGCCGCGGACCTAATTTCGACCATGGCAACATTAGGCCTCTCCCTTTGTAATTCGGGGCCCACACATTCGGCTGGTCACACCCTCGATTTGGTTTTCAGTGCGGGGGTCCAAGTGGACCTAGCCTCCATAATAGAGGTTGCATGGTCAGACCACTGCGCCCTGAGGATCCGAGTAGAGCAACCCCCCCCCATGCAAGGGCGCCGAACAGATTTTCATTCGCCTGCAGAGACTTATGGAACCTGAAAGGTTCCTGAATGCTCTGAGGGATCTGGAGTCTATCAGTATCTCAGTCGATGAGCAAGTCCTTTCCTGGAACACCACACTATCTAAAGCTCTTGACGAGATTGCCCCTAGGCGTCCTCTCCGACCCCACAAGCATCGATCCCCCTGGTATACGGAAGATCTTAGGTCGATGAAGCGGGAAAGGAGACGGCTGGAGAGCGTGTGGAGGGAATTCCATGATGGAGCCTCACTATCAGCTTATAAGCTATTTAAAAAAGCTTATGAGCGTGCTGTCAAGGCAGCAAAAAACACTCACTTCACCGCCCCGATAGCATCTGCCAACTCATGCCTGGCCCAATTGTTTAAAGTAATTCAGTCCTTGACAACGGTCCCTACCGTCCCAAAAAACGACGATCAGGCCCTTACTGCCGGTGCTTTTCAGAGTTTCTTTGCAGACAAGATACTGAGTCTCCGCCGGTACCTCCCTGCCACGATTGATACAGTAAGGGAGCTCGAGACTCCGTGGCCCTCCGCTGGGCCCACCCTCGACCGGTTTCGGCCACTGGACGCAGATGCTGTTGATAAGATTGTGGCTGCAACCAAGCCTACCACCTGCTCCCTCAACCCGTGTTCCTCCTGGCTTGTTAGATCTTGCCTGGAGGGGTTACGTGGGCCTCTGTTGAACATCATAAATACCTCTCTTGAGCAAGGAGTGTTTCCAGAGAGCTTAAAAGAGGCAGTGGTGGCTCCATTGCTGAAAAAAACATCATTAGACCCTGCGGTTCCCTCCAACTACCGACCAATGTCGAATCTTTCGTACCTGGGGAAGGCAGTTGAGAGGGCAGCAATGGAGCAGTTGCAGTCCTTCTTAGATGATGCAACATGGCTAGACCCCTTCCAGTCCGGCTTCCGTTTGGGGCACGGGACGGAGACGGTCCTGGTCTCCATCACAGACCAACTCCGTTGCCAGCTCGACCAAGGCGGGTCTGCGCTGCTCGTATTATTGGACCTCATGGCAGTGTTTAACACGGTCGACCACAATCTTTTGATCCACCGCCTGGCCATGGCTGGATGAGGGGGGCAGTCCTGAAATGGCTGACCTCCTTCCTCCACCAGTGGTCTCAGCGAGTGAGGAGGGGCGAGGTGGTCTCCGAGGGCTCCCCATTAGTTTGTGGAGTCCCTCAGGGGGCCATTCTTTCCCCTTTGTTATTTAACATCTATATGCAGCCGCTTGCACAGCTGGTACGAAGTTTTGGGCTTGAGTGCCATCAGTACGCTGATGACACTCAGCTCATTCTGAGGATGCAGGGTAGGCCTGGATCCATCCCCGATAATTTCCAGCATTGCCTCGAAGCCGTCACTGGATGGCTGCGAGCCAGTAGGTTGAGGGTGAATCCAGCGAAGACAGAGATCTTGTGGCTGGGCCGCCCGGGTAATGGGGATGTCCAGCTTCTGACCCTGAACGGTGTGGCGTTATGCCCATCACCTTCCGTAAAGAGCTTGGGAGTTCATTTGGACTCCCAATTGACCATGGAAACCCAGGTCTCCATGGTCAGCAAGTCTGCTTTTTTCCATCTCAGATAGGCAAGGCGGCTGCCCCCCTATCTATCCCGGAACAACCTAGCCACGGTGATCCATGCCACGATCATCTCGAGACTGGACTACTGTAACACACTCTACGTTGGCCTTCCTCTGTTGGTGACCCAGAAGCTCAAGCTGGTGCAGAACACTGCCGCCTGACTCCTGTCTGGTACGCCAGCTGGTTGTCACATAACACCTACCTTGCAGGATCTGCACTGGCTTCCAATCGAGCACCGGATCACCTTCAAAGGGTTGGTACTTACAGTACCTTTAAGGCCTTGCATGGCCTGGGGCCAGTGTATCTGAGGGACCGTATCTCCCCATATTGCCCTACGAGATCACTGCAGTCGGAAGGTACCAACCTGCTGGACGTCCCTTCTGCAAAGTCAGTCAAATTAACTGCTACTCGTAGGAGGGCATTTTCTGTGATTGCGCCCACACTGTGGAATGCCCTCCCAGCCGAAACGCGCACCATCCAGGATCTTCTGCCTTTCAGGCGGGCTTGCAAGACCTACTTATTCCAACAGGCCTTTGGGCTGTAGGTCTCGCCTATGCACAGCTCGTCATGTTTGTAACCTTCAGCACCTGCTGTGTTGTATCCTCCAGGTCTTTTAATCTTGCTGTTTTAGATCGTATTGTATTCCGCCGTGTTGAAATGTGTTTTTTTTAATATGTTGTTTTTATCCGGCGCTTGTGAGCCGCCCCGAGCTTCCCAGGGGTGGCGGCATAGAAGCCCAATAAATAAATAAATAAATAAATACCTGCTGACTCGCAACCATCCAGTAACGGCTTTAAGGCACAGATGGAAATTATTGGGTATGGAGTCCGTCCGGCCCTCCATCCTCGTAATGAGCTGAGTACTGATGGCACTCAAGCCCAAAGCTACGTACCAGTTGAGCGAGTGGTCGCATATAGATGTTAAATAACAAGGGAAAGAGTATGGTAGGGGGAATCCCTCTGGGGTCAACTCCCCCCTTAGCACTCACTGTTTCTGATTGTGGAGGAAAGAGGACAGCCTACTTAAGGCTGTCCCTCTCACTCCAGCCACGGCAAGGCTGTGCGTCAAAAGATTGAAAAGGCCATGCTCTAAAACTACATTTCCCAGAATGGGTCAGCAGCAGAAAAATTTGCCCCTTTGTAGCCAGCCAGATTTCCAATAAATTGATTAATATTTGTTCCTAGGTGATAAATGTAATTTCCTAATTGATCCTATCATAAAAACATGGGGAAAGTTTATTGAACTGCAAAAACTTTGCGGGATGGACATTGTGCTATAGCACGATAGTTTTCTAATGAATTTATCACCATTGAGTCTCAACAAATTCAACATAGTTTGTGCCACACACAAAAAGTTTCTGGATTAGAACAACTACTTTCAAAGTAAGGACTACAGCAATAAACAGGAAATAACACTTTTAAACTAGGAACATATTTTCTTTGTTATTAAAATTTATAATAATAAATCCATGGATATGTAAAACATTCTGAAATTTGATGGGCTAGAAGTGGTACATGTTACCTACCGTTATAGCAAGTTTCACCCCTATAGCTGTAAAAGTGATGGAGAAAGGAGCCCCTGAAGTTTCTCCAATTACAATAATGTGCAATTACTTTAACCACAAAGTAACGAAATTTCATTCCTCTCAATATTAATGAAATTATCAATAACGATACTTTAGAAACACTTCAGAAATGAGGCACCAGTGCCCCCCCCCCAATTTTGCCATAATTTCTGAAGCATTTGTTTAATTGATTACACATGCCTACTAGGAAGTCTGTTAAGTAGGTCATCACTCGAGGTTTATGCAGCATTTTCTGATATTTTAGGAGGAAGGAATGACCCAGTTTTATTTATTCTCTTTTTGTTGATGGTGTCCCTGCTGGAGGAGAAGTATTCAGTTACTCATTGGTCACTTTCTGATCAAGAGCTTCTGAGATGTTGCACTTCTCATTTTGCAGAACAGTACAGAATACCTTGGCATAATGAAATACTGATATTTAGAGGTCCAAGAGACAATAGTATAAACCAACTTCATTTCTACATTTTAGATAAAATAGATAACTCAATGAATTTGCTCTGTATGATATATAATATAGTCAAGTTGTTGACTTGCTGCTTCATTGGCAAATTTGGCCTGTTTAGTGATTTTTATGAAGATTCTCTGTGTGACCTCTGCTTCTTATTAGTGTCATATGGTCAGTTCCCTCAGAATGGAAGAAAACAGCAAAAGTGGGATAATTAAGACACAAATGAATGCTTTGGAATTGGGATCTTCTGGCAGTATCGCAAAGATTTTGGAACTAATGTTACTTTATATTTAATGTTGTTGCACTTTGGCACCATCTACACCAGGCGTGGGAAATTGCCGGCCCTCCAGGTGTTTTGGACTTTAAATCCCAGAAATCCTAACAGCTGGTAAACCGGCTAGGATTTCTGGGAGTTGAAGTCCAAAACCCCTGGAGGGCTGGCAATTGCCCATGCCTGATCTACACTGACTACTTAATGGAGCTTCAAGTTAATTTCAAAACATGGCATATAGACAATGCATGCCACAAAATAATACTTCAGTGTACTTTATGGAATTTAATTCAATATAAGCAAAGTTGGGGAAAAGTCTTTATATGTAGCTGTGTGCTCCAATGCAAACTGTATCACAGGGCAAATTGGCTCTGAAGAATGCAAATCACTGTGAAGACATCCAAAACATTCCACTGATGCATGCATGTGCATTCTGAAGGGTTTTTAAAACTGCATTCTCTGCAGCTGTCTATTAGCTGTGAAGCTGGAATCAGTTTGAAATCAGCTTCTGTGGTTCCAGTTTTCTATATAATCTTCTCCACAGGCTAACCCCTTTCTTCAATTCAGTGTAGATGCATCCTTCATTAACAATGACTGGGGGGGGGGGGGTTCTAACCTGGCAGCAAAATTATAACCAAAGAATCATCCTGCCAAAGAGGCTATGACCCTTGAGCTACTTGGCTTGGAAATTGAAATTTTTAGCTCAAAAATGAGGCAGGACTGTCTGAAACAAATCAGAAAACTCTGGATTCATGAATAGCTCAAGAAACAAAGCAATTACTTCCTTAATTAAGCACCCCCCTCCAAATTCCATATAAGGTTAACTTTGTGAATCCCACTCAAATTTTACTGGCAGGGAATTTTCCCATCCAATTTGAGAGAAAGAGCTTTGTGCTATCAGTTTTCAAAATCTTCTTTAATATGACATTTGCTGATATGTGAGTGGAATTTATATATCAGGGCAATGCATGATTGTTATTTTATGCTTGTATACCAACACTAAAATCTCACTGGTGACATATTTTGGTATAACCTGTCATTTGAGCATATGCACTTGTAATGTTTTGGGGTAGAAGCTACATGCACTTCCTTGCATAATTCAAGTTCCCATTCAAGTTCAACAATACAGGATTGCACCCCTACAGACAAGCCTCGTCTGGTTAAATAAGGATGAGTGTTTGGGTATGATCTAGCTGCTGTGTTGTGGCTATGAATAAGACAGAAAAGATTGGACTTGGAGGATTCTGATTAAATCTCACACCACAATGGACTAGAGCTGTGAATGAGCAATGCCAAAGTCATTTCACTTAATTAGCTCAAATAAATTTCAACTGTTTTGGACTCAATTCACAATGATCCATTCTGAAATGACCACATTTACTTTGGGATTTGTCTGAATCGTTCCACAGTCTTAAAATAGAGATTTAAAGATAAGCTTAAAGCCAACCTTAAAAACTGTGGCTTGGACACTGAGAACTGGGAGGCCTTGGCCCTTGAGCACTCTAACTAGAGGTCAGCTGTGACCAGAAGTGCTGCAGAATTCAAAGAGGCATGAATGGAGAAACATGGCAAGAGGCTGGTGCATCAAGCCAACCCTGACCAGGACCACCTTTTGCCTGGAAACCATTATCCTTATTGCGGAAGAACATGCGGATCAAGTATAGGGCTCCACAATCTCTTATGGGCCCACTACCAAGACACTACATTTGGAGGACCATCATTCTCTGGCTATGAGGGATCACCTAACAACTCTTCACAGAAGTTTTGTCTTCATAGAATACCTATAATAAATAGTCTGCAAGTTTGTTACAGGATATTGTGTGGTATTGTCCAAAAAGCTGCTTGTTCTGGTTTAAGCGGCTTAGGTCTTGCATGAAGATAAAGGTGGGATAGAAATAAAATTAATAAATATGTCCAGATGGTCTGAAAAATGTTTAACATCCTGATAGATTCCTCATGAGTCCCCTGTATGGTGAAATGATAACATTTTATTACTTGAAGTCTAATCTCACAATGAAAGCCACCATAAAATATCACAAATAAACTATAGCCCATTCTGAATAATGATGCTTGCATCCTGGATGGCAGGCCTCTCTTTTATAAGCAGACTCTTATTCTAAAACTACTCTCACTTGCTACAACAAGCAACATACTAGAAAGTCAAGCATATCTTTAAACTCAGCTGCCAACTCTGTCCCCCTATTGACTGAGGCAATACTATTACAGAATCTAAGGATGATGTAAGCTGCAGTCTCAACGGGTTATTCTTTTGTTTATCTTAAATTGTTATTGTGACAAAGCACAGCCAATACCTTCCTCTTTACATCCCATGGCTGCCACAAAGTCTATCTGTTCATATATCCAAGTAAGCAGTATATATAGATCCCAATATTTGAATGGATTCACAAAATGCCTTTTGATTCTCTTCTTTTTGACAGTAGTCCAAAGATTATCCATCATTTTAATTCTTATTCTGCTTCATTCATTGTAATGTAAGAATGGTAAAAATCCCCTCTGTGCATCTGCCTCCACTCAGTGTGAAAAACAGAAATAGCTTCCCTGATATATTTACACCTTTCCTGCATGTCCAAACCACTCTCCTAAAACCCTAAAGATAAAAAGACATGAGCTTCCACCATCTTTGGGCCCTTCCACACAGTCCTATATCCCAGAATATCAAGGCAGAAAATCCCACAATACCTGCTTTGAACTGGGTTATCTGAATCCACATTCAGATACTGTGTGATTTTCTGCCTTGATATCCTGGGATATAGGGCTTTGTGGAAGGGCCCCATGCCTCCATTCACATTGTTTAAAGGCTCTCTTGGTATTACTCATATTAAGGTAAACAAGGGGGAGGGGTTGCAGTCAGCAACACACACTCAGAAACAACAAGTCTCACGGTATCAAAAGTCCATATAATAAGTAGACACACACACACACACACACACACACACACACACACACACACACACACATATATATATATATATATATATATATATATATATATGCACATAAGTATGAATCAACAAAAGAGCAATATACAATGAGTCATCGCCCAGGAGTACTCCTACCCTTGACGCGGATTATCTTTAGGATTCAAAAAAGTCAGTCAATGAGTGTTGTTATAACAAGGTGATGGGAGTTTAGGGTAGAAGTCCAGGGGATGAGGTCAAAAAACGCCCATAGGTGATGAGGATAGCAAGGAGAGAGGAGTTAGGGTGCTGCGGCGGTTTCAGTCGATACGATGGTGGAAGAACGGATAGTCCAAATAGGCTGAAACCAATCCAATATCAGAAGGACTGAAACCGCCGCAGCACCCTAACTCCTCTCTCCTTGCTATCCTCGTCACCTATGGGCGTTTTTTGACCTCATCCCCTGGACTTCTACCCTAAACTCCCATCACCTTGTTATAACAACACTCATTGACTGACTTTATTTGAATCCTAAAGATAATCCGCATCAAGGGTAGGAGCCCTCCTGGGCGTTGACTCATTGTATATTGCTCTTTTGTTGATTCATACTTATGTGTATATATGTGTGTGTATCTACTTATTATATGGACTTTTGATACCGTGAGACTTGTTGTTTCTGAGTGTGTATTACTCGTATTAACTCAGTTCCCCCATCAAGGATACTAGTATGCTTTACTTCCTGCATGACTACTGCAAGCTTTGATGTTGTGTAACTTCAAACCATACATCAATCCTAAAGGGTTTTCTTGACCTTTTGCCTTTGCTTTCCTCACAGACTGATAGCATGTAATTTGCCAGTGGCAAAGCAGGAAAGACTGAAATTTTATCCCTTAATGGTGCTACTGAAGTTGTGATACAAACTCACACTGCAGTCAAACAACAGAAACTTGACTAGGGCCCTTCCACACAGCCCTATATCCCAGAATATCAAAGCAGGAAATCCCACATTATCTGAGTGTGGGTTCATAACCCAGTTCAAAGCAGATATTGGGGATTTTCTGCCTTAGTATTCTGGGATATAGAGCTGTGTGGAAGGGCCCTAAGTATCCAATTAGTTGATCTAAATCTGATCTCACCAACTTTTATAAAACCTAAACTTCAGAAACAGAAATATTCCTTGTTGCATTTCTATTCCCAGAGTCTCATAGACTGAACAACCACTGGACATGCTGACTAAGCAATTTGGGGGCAGAGGAAGGTTTTAGCTCAGGGCCCTTCTACAAAGCCCTGTATCCCAGAATATCAAGGCAGAAAATCCCACAATATCTGCTTTGAACTGGATTATCAGAGTCCACACTCAGATAATGTGGGATTTTCTGCCTTGATATCTTGGGATATAGGGCTGTGTGGAACGACCCTCTGAAAGTAACTTTTCCAAACTCTTTTCAGAACACTGCTGTTTATTTTCATCAGTTTGTCTCTTTGGAACTACCATTCATGCCTAAGCTTTCAACAGAACTCAGACTGAGGTGCATTATGCTCTTCACTTCTGACATTTCTGAAGTGTGCTTTCTTTCCTCTAGTACTACTTTTTTATAGCAACCTCACACTGAAAGAAAGCTATTGTCCAGTCATTGAAACCTGACTGCTTTGAGCCTGCCAGGGCATTATTTTTTCTTCTCCACACTTCGACTTTTGAGTGGCATGTTTTATAGCTATTGTTTATCTCTATGTATGGTGAGCATGAGCATTGTTTAAAAATATTTGATTAAAATGTATAGTCTTGGAAATACATATGTACTATTGCTGTGATTCACAAATTGCATATTTAAAAATAATATTAAGTGGTCATATATTTTCAGACCCAGTGTCAACATTTTGGGTAGCTTCCAGAGCCCCAATGCTGCCACATGCCCAGGGCATGTTTTTACCAGGTATTGTAGGTAACCCTACTTAATTTCCCATAAGGCCAGTATTCTATCATCATTTTTTGAAATCACAAACATTTAAATGGCACCTCCATCATAGTGCAGTTACATGCTGCTACTATTACTGCCTAGTAAACCTGCCAAGTGGATCTATTAACGAGTCCTATCTCAAGACCTTTCTTAAGCTTTACATCAGTCCTCTAAAGTTAATTGGGATTTCTCTTAAACTGTCTGTATGAGAGAGATTTGTAGACCGAAGCAATATGATTCTTGAGATCCCCTATCTCTTTAATGGAAATTGTCTCCTGTGAGCAGTTGCTGGTTCAGTCTTCAGAAAACTGTGGTTTAGAAGACACATTTTCTATCCTGATTGCATAAGCTAAAATGACATTATAGAACCTACAGCACTGCTATTGACAGAGAGCTTAGAACACTAAATGTGTCAGGCATGCTACTTATGATAACATAATCTGCAGATGCTCCAGTTATTCATCTTAACACAATCAGATTCCCTGTTTCTTTGTAGGGGCTAAATACACTGAGGTTTCAGTTGGCTCCCTTTTGAAAGTTAATACTTTTATTCATGAATTTCAAACAGTGGAGGATTATATATTTAGGTCTTGATAGTACAGGCCTGCAGATGCATGTAAGAAAGTTTGCTGTTGTCAGCTTCTGTATTTGAGCAATAATATCCATGACTCGGAAACAGGTGAAATAAGCTTAGCATAGTATGTGGTACATGTTGATGACCTTGTAGGGAGCTTACATTGTAATGAAAACTGTCCAAAGGGGCTTTGAAACTAAGTAGGATATATTTCAAAGTTAAAGAAATGAAGTCAAAATGTAAGTTAGGTAAAATGCTTTTCCTGTACTACACCACTCTTTACACCCATTTATAAGCCCAGGTATTGGTTAATTTGACTGTTTATCCAAATATGGTTTTAGGATGTTAAAAGCAAAGATAAACTAAGGTTATACAAATAATGAATACAGTTTGTTTCCTACTGGTACTATATGCTGTTGTCAGCTTCAATGAAACTTCTTTATACCCTAGTGTGCATGAATGACCTAAAGTTGGAAAAAATAGTTATAAATATTGTAATGTCAAAAAAAAGAATCTTAAAAAATGTCAGGAAACATTGATGAGGGAAATTGTGGAAGGATAAGAATCTTCACAATTTGGAACTTAACTCTACATGAAAAATATCCATGGTGTTTTCTTCACAAAATATTATTTTTGGCACAAAGACTAAGATTACTGTACAGCAAAAATGATTTAATAGTTGTTAATATTTTGTGTATATGAAAAATGGTGTCTTCTTCATAGAATAAATCCCCAAAACATAGATAATGGGCAAAGAACCTGCACATGCTTCAAGGACTTATCCCCAATGGAAAGAAAAATTATTAAATTATATATTTGGCCCTTATACACAAAACATTTATATACCTAGAATGAGATCATTTTTAGCAATTAAGGCAAGTAGGTGCTAAATAATGCAGGTAATGTGCAAAATAGGGGTGAGCATGTAAAAGAATACTTTAAAATGGGGGGAGGGGTTATTGCTTGCCTACACTAACAAAAATGTCCAAATGGAAGGCTGACCAAAGGGTGGCAAGCTGCATGGCCCATTGGTAAAGACCATACTTAAGGACAGTAAAATTTCAGGATTTCAGTGCCCATGAGCATGATTTTTTAGTCCTTCTATTCAAGCCCTTGGCCAAGCCAATCTCTCATGTCATTCTAAGCTTTGGAGATATGCCACAAATAAGAAGGCTCTTAATGACCCTGCATAGACTGATTGGGTCATAGCTGAATGGTATGGACCAATAATATGGCCAAGGGACCCATGGCATGTCTTATACATATGTGGTATAAAGAGGAAAAATATATTTATTGTTTCAGTGTTCAGATTATAGTGGAGTCGAACTATACATAGCTGGTAGGGAAAGAACTATCGGAAACTTTTTAAAAATGGTAAAATAGTTTTTGCAAATGCTGAGAGAGATGGAGGAAAATTGTAGACAAGTGACCGGTTTTACAGCTCTGGACTTATTCTGCATGAAAATATATTAATGTAGGCTTTTCCTTCAAAGTAGACCAAAAGCTGTTTTCTGTGCAGAAAATGTTACTTTTGGTGCAGAAAACTTCTTTTCTTTGAGGAAATTGACAATTGCCTTGAAAAACTTGACAGAACAACACACCCATTGTACTGTATACACAATGGTCTAAGTGAGTGCTCAGTTCTGTAGTATGAATGTGCAAGATCAAACATGTGAGTTTTTAAAAAGTTGCCGCTTTCTGCAGTTAAACCCTTTTTTATTTAGTTGCTTAATTTTATTGCAGATTCTCAGTATTCTCAGTCTGCTCAACTACTTTAATACCTAATGCATAGGAGACCAGAAATGTTATAATGTTAGGAAAATACATGTTCACAGTTTTATTATAACAGCCTTCCCCTTGCACTTGCTATTTACATTTTAACTAAAAAACAAATAAAGAACCTGTTCTTAGCACAGAAGGCAAAGTATAGCTGTAATATGTACCGAGAAGTGGATAAAGCTTTGCTACATTCTTACTAACACAAACACAATTAAAATTTGGAAGAAATCTTGATGTAGTTTCCATTCAGAGTACATGGGGGCCTTGTGTAGGCTTATTCATGCCAGTTAAATCTATGCTGAAATATGTTCAGGATTATAGTAATAAACCTTCTGTCTGACAGGAAATAAACCTTTGGTTAGTATACATGTTTATTTACAGTGACCTCTTTATGGTGAAGTGAATTAAATAAAATAACCAGAAAGACACTTATGTTCCATTTATAGCTAATTACAAAATCACACAAGAACAAATATTAAAATAAGGCAACAAACATACTTTTTGGTTTGTTGAATAGAAAACAAATTACAAATATTTGATCTGAATCAGGGGGACCACAGATATATATTTTAGTTTAAAGTGCATGTTTTCCTCGATTGTAATGGAAATACTTTCTGAAAACAGCACAAGGGCTACAATTCTATGAACAGTGTAATAGGCCTAATATTATATTTTGTGTATATCTTTTATCATTTTCAGAACCTGAAGTGGAGAATAGAACAATTTGAATATGAGAGGGACTGGACTGTGCACTGTTTAGTAAACAATGCAGTGTACATTTAATAAAATATATGTCTTGGTAAAACAGCATTGAAAGAGTAAAATATTTGGGCTGACATTCCAGCTATCTAGCTAAAAGGTTTTAAAAAGAGACAATGTTCACAAAATGACAGTGGAAACAAAGGAAAGCAGACAATGAAAAAAGGACAATAAAATTAGTTGGGAGTAATAGTAAATAAGTGATGTAACAAGATCCCGAGAGTAATAACCAGCAGAATAACGCAGCAAAAGAAGGGGAGACACACCACAAATATAAGCAGAGAACTAAAGGATGCTTGACAGCCTCTGAGAATGCCTGCCATAGATGGGCAAAACATCAGAAGAGAATGCTCTGGAACAGGGCTGTCAAACTTCTACCGGCCCAAGGGCCAGAATTCTGGTCACTGATCACCTGGGGGGGCACAGTGCAGGAGGGAGGGGCGCCCGTGCATGTGTGCGAGGAGGCGTCGGGGGAAAGCCACGTCAGACGCCTAGGGGCGGGACTTTCCTGGCTCCTCCTCCCTCGCACGGGCGGGCGCCGCGCTTCTTCCTTTACTGAAAGAAGGAGCGTGGTGCCGCCCGCGAGAGAGAGAAGTAGCCGGGGGAAAGTCCCGCCGCCCGTAGGGCATCTGACGGAGCTTTCCCCCCACCGCCTCCTTGCTCACACGTTCGCCGCTCCTTCCATCAGTAAAGGAGGGAGGAGCGCCCGTGTGTGCATGCGAGGAGGCGTCGGGAGAAAGCCACGTCAGACGCCTAGGGGTGGGACTTCCCCCGGCTCCCCCTACCTCGCACGGGCAGGCGCCACGTTTCTTCCTTCACTGAAAGGAGCGCAACACCGCCCGCATGAGAGAGAAGCAGCAGGGGAAAGTCTCGCCGCCCATAGGGCGTCTGACGGACCTTCCCCCCGCTGCCTCCTCGCTCGCACATTTGCCGCTCCTTCCTTCAGTAAAGGAGGGAGGGGCGCCCATGCGTTCGTGCGTGCGAAGAGGCGTCGGGAGAAAGCTACGTCAGACGCCTAGGGGCAGGACTTCCCCCTGCTCTCCCTCCCTCGCACAGGCGGGCGCCGCGCTTCTTCCTTCACTGAAAGGAGTGTGGCGGCGCCCGCGTGAGAGAGAAGCCGGGGGGAAGTCCTGCCGCCCCTAGGGCATCTGACAGAGCTTTCCTCCCGCTGCTTCCTCGCTCACACGTTCGCTGCTCCTTCCATCAGTAAAGGAGGGAGGGGCGCCCGTGCGTGCATGCGAGGAGGCATCAGGAGAAAGCCACATCAGACACCTAGGGGCGCGACTTTCCCCTGGCTCCCCCAAAGGGGGTGGCAGCCATGGATGGCGCCTGCGCCGCCGCGTGCATGCACACTTTTTTGGGTATTTTTTGGATTATTTTTTTATTGCAGGAGGGTAGGAGGGCCGGATCCAAGGGGCTGGCGGGTCATGTGTGGCCCGCGGGCCGCCTGTTGAACAGGCCCGCTCTGGAACATGGCCATACAGTCTGGAAAACTCACAGCAACTCAGTGATCCCAGCCATGAAAGCCTTCAACATATACGTAAAATCAGAGGTCTGTTTGTTTTTCAAATTGTTCAGGTGCATTATGGCAGTCCATTGGGATATGCAGAACTTTTCACCAGAAAAATTAATACAAGACCAGTATCCCTTATCCAAAATGCTTGGGACCAGAGATGTTTTTGCTTCTGGGTTTCCTCCCCCTGCAGCTTTTGAAACACTTGTACTGGCATACTGTATATGCACAAAATGAGGTACTTCATATGCAACTTATACAAATAGTCTAAAGGTTATTGTATACTTTTTGATAATTTTATGAATGAAACAAAATTTGTGTACATTGAACCCTAAGAAACTCATCGGGGCAATTTTGTAATATTTTGGAATTTTGGATAAGGGAAAGTTAACTATGATGAGGATGGTGATGGAGGTGTTTCACTTCTCAAACAACAAATACTCTTCCCTGTATAGGAGAATTTTGACTAAATGTTCTATTAAACAATGAAAAGAAGAATGAAGATGTAAATTATAACCCATGTTCCCTGAAGATGGTCTCTGAGTTCAAATCTCATATCACATGAATGCTTAGAATAAAAGAAGATGTTTGTAAGGTTTCTCCCTCACTCCATTCTCTCTCTCTCTCTCTTGCAATATGTCTTCCAGTCATTCATGCTCTGTCTCCCCTTCTCCTCTCTTTGTTCCTTTCATTTTCAATCCCCCCCTATTCTTTCCCCTTCCCCTTCCCCCTCCCTCCCCCCCCTCTCTCTCACTCACACACACACTCTTTAGCAACCAAGAACATAGGCTTTGTCAAGGGTCTCCCTTTGTAAACTACATGGTTTTGTGAAATGAAGATGAAGTATGGCATCATCACCTTTTAATGACTGAAGTAGCAGATTACCTGTGCTGTAAATCAACATTTGTAGATAAATACAACATTATAGAAAAAGTCATAGGACTCAAGTGTTCTTTGCTCCAGAGGAAATAAAACTCCAATGCAATGGTACTCCTGAGTGTCATCATTTGTGAAAATGGGAAGCATGAAAGTAAAGATGGAAGAAAGGCATATTTAATCAGCATTTTTAATAAAATCGATTAAAAAAATCCCTTTGTGGATGATTCTGCTATTTTGAAAACAGTTATCCTTTAGACTGAAAAGTTTTCTGAATTCTAGAATGAATACATTGCTTCGCTCAAAAACTGTGTACCAAAATCTGGATCACTTGAGACCATATGTGAGGCATGCTTATATGAGAAAGTAGCCTAAAAATTCTTTCTTAGGGAGGCTCATGTACAAATGTGTGTTTGTGCATACCTAAAAACTATCCTGTATTTATTTAAAAACAAAAAACGTAAAAATGTTTAAATTTAGACACAAATTATCAAAATACACAGTGTGCAGAATGAAACAGAAATTAAATGGGGCAGATTTATATCTCAGCAGATGTGAAAATGACACCCTCTGTATCTGAACATAAGGCAACATAATGAGCAATTTAAAAAATAAAGATTTTTTTCAAAGTATCAAATATTTAATATGAGTATAAATGGGGAAGAGTGAAGAAAAGCATATACTAAATATTTTAGTTAGAAATATATCTCACTTAATGAAGCGCATGTGTTTCTGAGCATTACCTTTTAGCCGAAATTTAGTACCAGAGGCAGAAATAATATGGAAAGGATAGGGATAGGTTCCTATACCACAAAACCCAAGATCATTTCAACAATTTTCAGCAAACTTTTTATAACAATTTGCACACGTCAAACAACCAGATCAAGAAAGGCTTCTCTATATAAAAAGAAACATTTGGTCCTTCCAGAGACCACTTGAAAGCTCCTTCCAGGATTTTTTTCTCCTGCCAGTCTTTAATTTTTCTTATGGTTTCCATTTTGGTGGCCAAACTTATAAATCTATGCTTCTTAATACATTTGAGGAGATGGGTTCTAGATAGATTGAGAGGCATATTTGTTCTCTCCTTTTTTCTGTTTTGTTGTTGACTCACTAAGAGATTCTGGAGCCAGCTGCTGTTCACCTTCTGTTGTAGGTTGGGACACATGTCTACAGTTGGACAAATCGCATTGCTTACTATAAACTTGCTGCTGCAATTTGATATGGTAAGCCCATATTTTTTCCAACCCTCCAGAATTCTTACAATGCAGATACTACTAAATAAGGTAGGTAGAGGACAAGGAGGATAAAGGGAAGGCTGAGCATACAGAAAAATGCAGTGATATAACCTAAAAATGTTTTGGTATTCAGGCTGAACTCCCTGAAGTATAGAACATTGTCCAGGAATTGTGGTAGTTGTCTTGTTGTATTGCTTTCATTTTGTAAAAATTTCCTTACCAAAATGATGCATTTTACACATGCATGTTTTTTGACCTGACAGTGACACTTGGTAGGAAACTAGATTCAGAGGGGAAAATAAATCCAATTATTTGATTAAGATCTAATTATGTTTCTCTCCACATTGAAACAAACATGGTCTCAATAGTTTTCCAGCAGTCTTACTATAATTGAACATCTTCCAGTGTTATTAATTATATAATCTGGATGTTTGTTTATAGCCAAATACAAGTAATTACACAGAACAATGAAATAGTGCTCCCGAGCCACACCTTTCCCACTGCTAATGCAGATGCTCTGTGGACATTACTATTTACACTGCAATTTAGCATTCAGAATGAAGCCTTGCACTACGTGTTGTTGAAGGATGTTACAGGCCATCGTTTCACATCTAGGCAGTGATTATTTAGACTGACACACACAGTCCTTAAACCAGTAGTCATGTGATATCCAAACACTACATGGAATGCAAAGTAATCAGAACCCTTTTCTTTTTCTATTGCTTTTTCACGTAAACAATTATTTTCTCCCAGATGGAAACAAAAGCACTCTAAATTAATGGTTAGGAGACACGGAAAGAAAGAACTGCATATTTACTATAAGAATTTTGAGACACAAAAAGCAGAAGGAACAAAAATGCAAACAATATAGAAAATGAGCTTGGTTATACCTGCTCTGTTTTTTTTTATGAACAGTCTTGAAAAATAATGGAGTGTGTGTTTTAATGAATTTGTTGAGATGTGAACAGCATAGCACTATAATTCAAGTTGTTTTGTCATTATTCCAAAATCTTCAAAAGGGTACTATAATTTAAATTATGTACAGTGTGTGGCTCTGTTAATATTTAATGAAACATAGACTATTTGTGGCTGACCTATTCTGCTTCTGCTCTCAATAGACTTCTCACTGAATGCAATAGTGATCATTTTACGCATGAAGTACTAAGAACAAACATTGGAAGAAAAAAAGATAAAATGCAAAGATAATGTTTTCCCAATATGAATTGGGCATAGATTTTTGTCTGATGTCAAGACATAGTGAAAAACCTTAACGTATAATAGTGTGCAGAATTATGTTGCAAGCCATCTTGAAATGTGTCACATAGTAGTGACTATAGTTATCAAAATTCTGCCATCCTGTTCCTTTATTTAACATGTTTTAAATAGAAAGTTTTACAACACCAAAAACAGATCACACAGCTGTAATATGTTACAGTCTAATTTAAAATTGTGATCATAATTTACCTGGTTAAATAAATTCTCTCTGTGTGTGAAAGAATCAAGGCACACAAAAAAACTGACATTGTCACAAAGCTGGCACAATTGAATAAGACCAAGAAAAAAGTTAAATTAAATGTCATGGACTGCTAATGAAATGGCAGCAATAAATCAAACATAGGCCAAAATGCAGCGACAGAAATAAGAAACACCTGATCAGATGGTATCACTGAGGTGCGGAGCAGCAAAAATTAATGTCAGCCAAACATTCACATGTGAAAAAATTGACAAAATGAATTAAAAATTGGCTCTGTTAAAGAGTTGCATTAGTTACAAAAGTTGCCTCTGTAGAGGACAAAATTTCTCACTTTCTTTCTTGGCAAGGACAGTTGGGAAATGCATCTGCCTCTGACAAGTGATCCTCAAAGTGCTTATGTAAGCTTTTTAAATATTGTTCCCTGGATTTGAGTCACAGTTGACCTCATCACATTGAGGTCCAGAAGCTGGGGTACAGTGAGGGATTGTGGGAGACAGCAGGGGAAACCGTGGGACAGCATAATGCTTCATGTCCTTACCATCTGTGGCTGTGGTATCCCTTCTCACAACATTTCCCTGGTATCTTTGGCTTCCCCCTGCATTCTCTGCTTCTCGGTGCTGCCAACACCTTGTCAGCATGGAGCCCAATGGAGCCCCACCAGAAGTAGCTCTGTGCCAATTGATGGGCTCTGGGAAATCCATACCAGCAGTGCAGAGAAGTGCGGTAAAGACTCCATATGATGAGGTAGCATGTTCAAAGACTACAGTTTGTGTAACAAAGAATGGTTAAAGTTCTACCATTAAAGGTAAATGCTAATACCAAGGAAAAGTGCAGTTGGAGCATGTTAAGTGTGAATGGTGTACATGGTTTTCAGCTGCAAACTGTAAAATAAGGTGTTGATGTTATAATTCCATAAAGACTGGGGATGCTTGAGCCTTATGTCTCTGTGAATTCCAAGATCTAGCCTACTTTAGTAGTTCTCAGTTTTTGATAGTTCTCTATTTTGAATTTTATACATACATCCTTTTTGAAAGACTTTAAAAATACTATTTTTGTCCACATTGAACTAATACTCCTAAACATTTATGAAAGATTGTATCCTACTGCTTGCTAAATGACAAAATTGTGTTACATGATTACTCCAGAGTTCAAAAACCTTAGAAGAGGGCTTTCTCCTCAACCAAATGGTTTATGGAACAGATCAAGTCTAAGCTCTCATTAGAAGCAAACATTACTAAATGGATGCTTTTGTAAATTAGACACATTATGAGCTGACTTGACTCACTGGAAAATATTATAATGCTCAGTAAAATAGAAAGAAGTAGAAAAAGAGAAAGAACACATAGGTGGATTTACTTAAGTCAAAAAAGCTGCAGCTTTTGATTTTAGCAGTTATTGATAACTGGGCTTTTGGAAGTCTTGTTTTCATGTGGAAACTATAAGCCAAAGTTGATCTGACAGCAAACCAACATATGGAACATATATATGTGGCAAGACTTCTCAATATATTCTGTATTTTGGATTCAAATAAATATTACGTCTTCCATCTTGTATGCTAGGTAATACAGAAGAGGAGTGGGAGGTACAGGAGCAACAGAAGATAAAAGCAAGCTAAAGCCCAGAATATAAAATCGGAGCACTGCAACAGTTAGCTTGAACTCATACATCCATGATTTTCTGTTATTCACAAAATAATCAGGCTAGTCAATTTCTATTCCTGTGAGCAGAAATGAGATTTTATGCAAATGGTTTTCTTGGAGTACTGATGTATTAACATCACTGAGTAGAAAATAAGGTCATCTATGAAAATTTGCTGAAATGTATAACCTTCTAATTGCAGGTGCTACATCTAATGTAGTGTACTGTGAAATGATTTTATTCCTTGCTCCACTGCCCTTCCCAAAACTCTTTTAATAAAGGCCCAGTGTTTCCACAGACTCTACATCCACAGATTCAACCCTCCACTATTTGAAGTGGTCAGGCATCTGGACAACATGGCCAGTCCAATGGAATTGATGGCAGAGGACCATCGCTTCAATGCTGGGGGTTTTTGCTTCTTCCAGCATGCTGACATTTGTCAGCTTGTCTTCCCAAGAGATTTGCAGGATATTTTAGAGGCAGCGCTGATGGAACCATTACAGGAGTTGCATGTGACATCTGTACACAGTCCAAGTCTTGCAGGCGTATAGCAGGGTTGGGAGGACAATAGCTTTATAAATAAGTACCTTGGTATCCCTATGGATGTCCTGGTCCTCAGACATTCTGCTTCATTCGGAAAAAGGCTGCACTCGCAGAGCACAGGCGGTGTTGTATTTCAGTGTCAATGTTGACTTTTGTGGAGAGGTGGCTGCCAAGGTAGCAGAAATGATCAACCTGTTCTAATGTTACATCATTAAGTTGTATTTCTGGCATTGGAGAGGGATTGGCTGGTGACTGCTGGAAGAGCACTTTTGTTTTCTCGATGTTCAATGACAGGCCGAGCTTCTCGTATGCTTCTGCGAAGGTGTTGCCATCATGTCATCATGGAGCAGCCGCAAATGTTCACAAATTTGTTGGAGCACCCGATTTTTTGGAGGATGGTACAGAGAGCACTGTGATAGCAAGGTTAATGAATGCCATGTTCAGTGGTTGATTTTGTTCCCTGCATTTTTATTGGAGCTGGCGTGCAGTGAAAATCTGTTCCTCTGGAGGGGCAGGATCCATTCTGGGATTCTGGGAGGGTGTCTTCTGAGAAAAGCAGAAGGCGGTTTGCAAGGATTCTTGTGAGGATTTACCCAGCGAAGGTTAGAAGGGAGATATCTCGATAGTTTCCACAGTCTGCTCTTTACACTTTTTTTGAAGAGTGTGATGATGGTGGCATCCTTGAAATCTGCTGGGATTTTCTCGGTCACCCACACTTTTTCAATGAGCTGGTGAAGTTGTTGTGTCACCTCAGGTCCTCCCTCTTTAAGGATTTCAGCAGGTATCCTATCAGGTCCGCTGGCTTTGCTGACTTCTTCTAAACTAGGCAGTGCTGGAAGCTCATTCCTGGTTTGTTGTTGTGGGCATTGTGAGAGAACCTCTTCGGACACATCGGAGCTGCGATTCAGTAGACTTTCCAAAGTAATGCAATTGATTTTTTGTCCTTCAGAAGTTTGGTTCCATCTGACGAGTGTAGAGGCTGTATGCCATAGTTTTTTGGTCCATAGATTACCTTTGTGGTTTTGAAAAATCCCTGAGCATCATGGATATCTCTCAGGTGTTGGATTTCTTCATCCTTCTTTGTCCACCAGATGTTCTTGAGTTTTCTGGTCCTTCCTTGGGACTCAGCATTTGCACTGGCGTAGATCTTTTTCTTAGCAGCACAGTTGACATCTCCCTGCCATGTTTGGAAGGTTTTCCTTTTCTTGTCAATTAGCTGTTTGTCACGATGCACGGACTTGACCGGCCCCTTAATCACACACACAGAGACGGACTAAAGGCTAACTACTTTATTGAATATAAAACAGTCCAAAAGGTATATTGTCCATAAGAAAAGCAAGGTAATCCAAAAGGCTTAAAACAATCAATGTCCAAAACGGCTTGGCAAGGCAATCCAAAAGGCTTAAGCAAGGCTCCGCGCAGCAATGCGGATTCAGGAACAAGGCAAGATAAAAGCAAGGCAAGACTTGGTGGCCACTAGCCAACTTAGTTCCGTGGACCCACTTCGCTACACATCTGCTCAGAAGAGACGTGGCCGAAGCACTGGGGATTGGTTCCCACGGATGCTATACTTAATCTTTCGGCCGAGGTCCCCGACGCTCTAGGCCTTGTCTTCTCCAATCTTTGCTGACGGACCTCGGCCTGTCTAGGCTGCGGTGCCATCCCCTTCTCCTGGACTCAATGCTACTTCTCCTATCAAAGGTTCGACCTTGCCTCTCAGCAGCTGGGTCCCTATCTTCATGAGAGCTCTCCTCCCTAGAATCTTCCCAGCCGCATTCTACCATGTTTTCACTTAGAAACTCCTGCGATCCCCCCCGGGTGTTCATAACTTCCGCTATCACTAGATTCCATTTGCACCTGGTTATCTATGTCTTCATAGGGGTCAGGCCAACCTTCATCCCAAGCCAAACTTTCGGTGGGAGAAGGGGGCCCAGTGAGGGGAAACACATCTTCAGATAACCCTTCCAAATCCTCTTCAGAATCTATCTCTGCTGGTGCAGGTCCTAATGCTAATGGAACTCCCGGTGCTGTTCCCTGGTCCCCAGGCACAAACGAGAACTGCTGTGCTACACTGTTGGATCTCGTCATTTTCGTCAAACCAATCTTAAAGTTTCTAGGTTTGATATCCAATAGTTTCTTTGCGGGCTGTGATGATGGAGGTCTCTAGTTTGTTCCAATGTTCCTCAACATTTTCGGGGTGTTCTATGGGTAGATGGTTCATGAATGCTGTTTGGAGAAGGGCTTGTTTGGAGGACTCTGAAGGACTTGGGTGTTCATTTTGCGCCTTGTCTTTCTTCCTTGAAGTCTGCGTTTGGGGGCTATCTTGATAGCCATCGTGGATCGGATTAGCTTGTGGTCTGTCCAGCAGTCGTCAGCACCTGCAATGCTCTTGTGAGAAGCACGTCAAGGCAGTCTCTGGCATGTGTGATTACATAGTCTAAGAAGTGCCAATGCTTTGACCGGGGGTGCTTCCATTATGTCTTGAACTTGTTTTTCTGGTGGAAGAGTGTGTTGGTGATGCCTTCTCACCACGCTCAGCATTCTCTCCCTGGACTCCCCCATCTCTTCGTGAGTAATTTGGAACTGTTATTTTCTGGGGCCGTAGCCCACACCCTCACGAATTCAACACTTGTTACTTTCATCCATCGATACTTTGGGACCAGGACTTTATATGTGATATATGGGCTTCAATTGAGTGTGGTAACCTCTTTGTATCAATGCATATATTAGTCATATGTACCCATGTTTATTTGTTATGTGATAAATGCTATTTTGATTCATTGCCATTATTATCTTTGAGCTCATATTGTGTCATCCCCTTGCGGTTTCACCTTGCTGTGTTTGTGCTACTATTAGCCAACCCCTCCCTCTTGTGTTCTCCAGTCATTCATTGATGCCAGTGGGTGCATCAGTCAGATGCTTCACCAAATCATTTCTCATAGCAAAGCCAACTCCATGCATTTTTTGATCTTCTTCAGACAGTCCCTTCCAGAAGAATTTGTAGCCTCCTTTTTCTTCCTTTAGCTGTCACTCTCCTGCTCTCCGGGTCACCCGAAATGCTGCTATGTTGATGTTAAAGCATCCCAGCTCTCTTGCAATGATAACAGTTCTGCATCCCAGGAGTTTACTGTTGGTGTTGTCCATCAGTGTCCATACGTTCCATGTTCCAAAGTTCATTTTTCTTTTTTGGCCACAGGGTGGTGACTCCTCTGGATGTGGTGGTCCAGTCAGGGATAAGAAAGTCAGACTATGTTTAGGGCATCTTTTGTAGCCACTTCCCCATGTGGGGTGAGCAGAGTGGATCCTATAAAGGGCTGCTTAGTCATGGATACAGCTGCCGAACTATTCAACTGCCTCGGACCTTGAGGTAGAATAACTGAGTCCTTATCCACCGCCCATATGCAAGTCAGTGTCTAGGGACTTCCAGATTTCACAGTCCTGCCCCTGTCTCCACTTGCTGATCGCCATGGGACTTTTGTTGGTTTGGGGTTTTTTTCTTAGAAGATGCCTGTGCATGAGTTTTTTTAAATACATGGAGGTCAGTGCACAACTGACCAATACACAGTCTTCACAGAGTGAGGTCCCACAGTGGCATGGTTAACATGATGGCCGTGGCTTCTTAATCTGTTTCAGCCCTCTTACGCCTTCACAGCCATTGTAACAAGTACCATGTTATCCTCCGCCTGCTCTGCCATTGAGGTCTTTGGGTTTTCGGACTGTGCTTGGTCTGGAACCTCCCATGTGGCCACTCCTGGGAGTGCATGACTGCAGTCATTGCGCTCGCAGGTTCATTGGAACACACAAGTCCCCTCACCACTAAAAGGTGACAGTCCATTGAGGGGACCCATGGTAAACCACTAAATGAGAATCCTACAACAAGATTAAGATATTTCCCTATATCAGCACATTGGGAACGCCCCTCCAGGATACCTATGCAACATCCAGGATGGATATCCCAACAGCTATCACATGCTCTCTGGGTTCAGATAGTCTGGTGAGGTGGAGTGTCTTTTTCAGGGGCGGTCCAACCAGTAGGCAAAGTACACGGCTGCGTAGAGCGCCATAAGGCCACCCTTCTGAGGGGGCGCAGAGATCACGGGAGAAAAATAAATATTTGATTTGATTTTTATATTATTTTATTGCCTGTGCCAGTGCCGCGGTACCGCAAGACTTTGCGCGCCTACAGAGGCGCTTCTAGGTAATGTAGTCTCGTGAGTCGTGGAAGAAAGGGCTCTCGCTCCCTCTCTCAGGGGAGGGCGCTGCAAGGTGGCAGAGGAGGAGGGAATGGCACCTCGCCCTCGTGGCCCGCCCCCTTGTGAAGGAAGGAGGGCAAGAGGAGGCGGTGGCCCGTGCGTGCCTTTCCCCTCCGCCCCCACCGAGGATGGCGAGAGAGGAGGGGGCAGAGGCACCTACCTTTCCCATCTCTCTCTCTCTCTCTCCCCCCTGATCTCTGTCTTCCTCTCTTTGATGGAAACTGCAGGGAGGGGGGAAGGGGCGTGCAATGGGCTTGGAAGGCGGCTAATGGGAGGGGGAGGGGAGCAGCTCTATTCTTTCAAAACAAAAGTTTGGAGGTCTATTGCGGAGTCTCTTGTCAGGTAGGGAAGGCTCCAGGGAAGAAAATGGGGGGCGGAGAAAGAAAAAGAAAGGGAAGAGAGGACGCGGGGAAACCTTGGCAGAAGGCAAGAATGGAAAGGGAGCTGGCTGCAGTTTCTGTTGATGCTACACAGCCTTTCCTTCCTTCCCCGAGCGGCTCCTGCCTCCTGTGCCATCTTCCCTCTTCCCTTCCTCCTTTCCTCTTTCTGTACTCAGTCTGTCCTATCCTGCTTGGGCTTGCTGACGATCTCCTAGCCCAGGGGTGCTCATTAGGTAGCTCGCGAGCTACTAGTAGATCTTCGGCCCTCTTCCAGGTGATCTTCGGGCCTCACCAGCCAGATGGGGTGCTCCTGCCATGCGTGCACACACCCTCCGTGCACGCATGCTCCTGCTGCTGGCTTCTGCTCTCGCGGTGCTTCTTTCGCCTGCGGGGCATTGCAGAAAGAAAGAAGCACGAGGCATGGCCTCTGGAGGGAGCACCCTGCCTCTCGTCCAGAAGCAGCTGTGCAGCCTCCGCTGCCAGAGAGACAGGCAGGGCGGAGCGCTCCCTTTGGATGCCCCGCCTCGTGCTTTCTCCTTCCTGCAATACCCTGCAGGCGGAAGAAGTGCTGTGCGGGCAGAAAACAGCAGCAGGTACACGCGCGGTGGCGGGAGCGTGCGGCGGCGGGGGCAGGTAGATGTTTTGGACTTGGTTGCTTTAAGGTACTGCGCTGGCACCTGTTGCTGCTCCGCTTGTAGTAGACCCTGTCCTGCTATTGTTTTAATTGTTTAATTGTTTAATTGCTCAATTGTTTTATGTTTTTAATTGTTTATGTTTTAATCCTGTTTTATGCCTCTGGCTTTGTGAGCCGCCGCGAGCCCCTGGAGTCGGCGGCATAGAAGCCTCAATAATAAATAAAAATAAATAAATAAATAAGAGTAGCTCGCATGCTGAAAAAGTGTGAGCACCCCTGTCCTAGCCTCTTTGCCTGAGCTGCAAGCCCTCTCTTCGTTCTCTGGTCTCCAATTCTGTTGCCAACAGGGGTCAATCTCTCTGCCTCTCAGTCTCTGGCTGGCTCTCTGACTGCGGTCTGCGGCCTGCCGCCCGCGCGTCTCCCTCCCTCTGTTGTGGCACTGCTGCCGCCGGTGCATGTGGGGGCGGGGCAAGGGAGGAGGAAGCAGAAGAGGGTTGGACTTCCCTTCCCGGACCCAGCCAGCATGTGGCCACTCAGTCCTGCCTGGCCCTCAGGTAAGGGCAAGGAGTAGGCCACGTGGGCACCCAGAGGGCACCTAGCCAACCCCCAGGCCCTTCGTCCCCAGAGCAGGCTTGCAAGCAAGGAGGGCCCGGCAGCAGCAGCTCTTGGAAGAAACTCCTCCAGCATCAGCAGCAGCACTCTTTCTCTGATCACACATCTTATCATCATCACCATGATTGTATGTGTTCCCAACCTGGCCCTATACCATACATAATATGCAATATTATAGAATATTATTTAATAATATATAATAAAATGTAATATATAATAAAATATTTATAATATAATATATATTTTAATATTATATATTATTTGCAATATTATTTAATGCCTGTTTAATATTAATAGATTATTTAGAATATGTTGTATTATTTATAATATTTAATAACTACTTAATATTACTCCTGAGTAGATAATGTAATAGATTATTTGTAATACAATATATATTATTCGTAATGTTATTTAATGCCTATTTAATATAAGTGTTGAGTATATAATGTAATACATCATTTATAATATAATGTATATTATTTGTAATGTTATTCATTGCCTCTTTAATGGTAGCACTCTGAATATGATGTATGCTATTTTTATATGTTTGAAAACATGCCAATGTGAGTAGATCAATAGGTACTGCACCGGCGGGAAGGTAATGGCGCTCCATGCAGTCATGCTGGCCACATGGTCTTGGAGGTGTCTATGGACAACGCCAGCTCTTTTTGCTTAGAAATGGAGATGAGCACCAACCCCCAGAGTCAGACAGGACTAGACTTAACATCAGGGGACAACTTTTACCTTAGGGACGCTCTATTTATTTTAATATTTATACATTATTTTAGTAGTTATACACTATTTTAAGTCTAAAATAAAGTGAAGGAAACACCCTTCAAGGCTGGAGGGAGGGAGGGAGGACTGAGGAGGAAGCGCTTCTGAGAGCAGCGGCGGCAAAACCCCATAAAATAGCTAAAATACCATGATATATATTTTAAATTAATATTTCTTTGAAATCTGCGAAACAGCAAGTCCACAATAAGCGAACTGCAAAGTAGCGAGGGAGCACTGTATTTCTAGCTGCTTCTTTTGTCAGTGTTGATGTGGAGATTGTATGGTTTGCGTACTCTGGAACATGCAACGTAGAATTGTCCTTCTTTAGGGGTCCCTTTCAAATCTATAATACTATGTGTGTGTGAATCATATCTATATCTATCTATCTATGATTCACATACACACAGGAGGGCTTTGATTACGTTTTCTTGCCCTGGTGAAGGGAGTTGGACTGGATGATGGCCTTGAGTATTTGCTATTGGTCATGGAGGTTCTTTATGGGAAATCTGCCCCAATTCTGTCATTGGTGGGGTTCAGAATGCTCTTTGATTGTACGTGAACTATAAATCCCAGCAACTAAAACTCCCAAATGCCAAGGTCTGTTTTCCCCAAACTCCATCTGTGTTCATATTTGGCTGATGTTCTGCTTTTGGGACATGCAGAGGGGGGAATAAGGGTTTTGGGGGGCACCAAAATAATGTTCGCTTACCATTTAAAATGACCTTAGACCGCCCCTGGTCTTTTTCTGTCTTTTTCCCTGCAAAAGACAGAAAATCAGCCTTGTGATTGTGCAAGGTAGCTTGAGAGGAGCAAGCCCCTCTCCCACTCTCCCCAAGCTGTTTTGCTCAGTCACATGGCAGGACCAGGAAGCAAACATCTCAGAGCTCAAGTAAGTCCCAGTTTTCTGACTTTTTTGGGGGGAGGATGGGGTGCGGGGAGGGGAATCTGGCTTCAGAACTGCTGGGCTGTAGGAGCACTGTCCTGCCATGGAGATGTTTGACAGCACCCCTATCTGGCCAAAAGGCAGCCTCAGACTGACACATATCATAGCAGTTTGGGGGCACCTTTTGGGCCTGTGTAGAACCATCCTAAAACAGCTAGATTTATTAACTATGAGTGAAAAGTGCACTATCATAGAGGCTGTGACCTGTAAAGCTCATAGATTTTGGATTAATATTTTATGTTAAAGTTGCTTGGAATGTCTGAGGCAAAGCCTCATAGGAATTTAGGTAAATATATATAGTAGTACACGATTCGAAAGCAAACATTTTTATTGGGTGAGTTCTTTGCTTTTTATCATCACAGAGCTGAGATCTAATCTACTGACTTCAAATATCAGCCAAGCCTGCAACATAATTGCTTTAATCCTTTAGGCTGCAGTCCTATACATACTTAACCCTGGCAGTGAGTTTCATTAAGCTGACTGAACCTGACTTCTGATTAGTTCAAACCTATCCCTTTTTATCTATCATATGCTTAGTTCAGCAGCTCTGAGTAACATAAGCCTTATCTGTAGACATTTTTCCCCAGAACATGCTATTTGTTTCAATCTTTGAATGTACAATTTGTGCTCATAACCCGAGGTTAAAAACTATTTGAAGTTTAAGTGAGATGATCAGTTTGAAATCTTCACCTTTCTAGTCATACAAATGTGGTTGGTGTAAATGGTTTCATTATGTATTTTTTTCAGAAATTGTGGGTAGTTACGTCATGTAAAAAAGTGCCACAGAAGTTCTGCTTAAATCATGTTCTGTTTTAATTATTTTATGTTCCAAAATGTCAAATCCTTCATAAACTCTGAAAGAGAAAAGTGGAAAAATCAGGATATGATGATCTATATAAAAATTAAGGTGATTAGTATGCACAACTCATATTGATACATTATGCAAAGGAGAGACAGATGTGAGATATAAATAAAGTATAATTATTAATAATCTATATTTACAGATTTTCAGGGATATAGTTTGTTTATCTTGAGTGAAGCAGTCCTTTGATTGTACTTAGTTCACAGACCACTTTAGCTAGGGGTATGCAAAATGGCAGAAATTTTGTTTTGAAATTTGGATGACCCCTGTTTCATTTGTTAAAATATTTTGAAATTGTGTGTGTGTTGGGGGTGTGTGTGTGTGTTATGTTTAGAATTCGAATTTCCGAAGTTTTGTTAGTTTTGTTCTATTGGTGGCAATTGCACAACTTTAGAGGCTTGTTTCTCTCATGCACATTTTTTTTTGTTTTTGAATTTTTTTATTAAAAAAATCTCTCGCTTAACTGAGAGGAGGAGACAGCTTGTAGATACATCTGCCATTCAGCCACTGTTGCAGGGATTTCTTGGACTTGAAGGAGGAGGAGACTGGAGAGGAAAAGCAGCCTGTGATAAGCTGAAGAAGAGCATGTGATGCAGCAAGTGTGGTTGCACTCAACCCCATTGCCCCTACAAAGAGATTGCTTGCTTCAACTTGAAAAAAATGATCCCGATATTAATGAAACTAATCAACTTTTCCAGAATTCTATGGAGGACCTGTTTTGGTGAATTTGGGTTCATGGTGGGTGGGGTGGGATGGGGGATTTCCCATGTTTTATTTCAGCTTTCATGTCTACAGATCACTGATTTTTTTTCCAAATCCCGAAGCAACATCTGAAGTTTTGCACACCTCTACTAATGATATAGCAAATATCCCTTGCTTTAGCAAAAAGTTAAAAGTTAATTTATATTAACTGGTATTTTAAAAATCTATCTAATTGTAGCTTTGAAATGACTGTTTCAATTTCTGCTTGGCTATAGAAACCCACTGGGTGACCTTGCCGAGTCACACGTTCTCAGGGCTCAACTACACTGACTATCTAATGTACTTTGATGCTAGCTTCAAGCTTGGGGGCTATATTACGCACTCCACCCAAGGGCACTTCAGCACAATTTAAGGAGTTTAAACTGACTTCAGTTAATTTGGGGTGAAATCTGGAATAAGCTTCCAAATGTGCTGGAATGCAGCCACAATGTCAACTGCATTACACAGCAAAATCCATGGCACATTGTGAGACACATTGTAGATACCCAACATGTTGATGTGTGTATCTATAGCCAGGCTGATACAAGATACCCAAGGGCATGCCTGGGCAGCAGGAAACAAACTGACTGCCTGGAACAGAAAAATAATAGACTATCACTTGTGGCTGACTATGGTTGCCTTCCAAGTGTAGGGTCTTGGCGGTTGGTCCACAGTTGACCGTAGAGACCTGTTTTTGATTCACATGTTCTTTCTCAGTAAGAGCATAGATTTCCAGCTGGAGGGTGGTCCCAACAATGGGTGGCTTTATGCACCTTCCTCTTGACATGTTTTTCCACTTTGCTCTCATTCGGGCCTCTTCAAATTCCACAGCACTGTTTAGTAACAACTGACCTGCAGTTAAAATGCCCAAGGACCAGGGCTTCCGAATTCTTGGTGCCTATGCCACAGTTGTTAAGGTTAGCTTTCTGTCATTCCAAATTTTATTTTATTTTTTAAAAATATACTTCATTTATATCCCACTCTTCCCACCCCTCAGGAGTCTCAGAGCAGCATATATCATACAACTAGGCAAACATTCAATGCCTCAATTATACACCCAGTTAAAACTTAACATCAAATCATTTTTAAACAAACATATTGGAGACATTAAGCTTTACCTCCTCCGCGCAGTGGAGAGGTAGAGAAATTTTCCTCCTCCCATGAAGGAGAAGGCTAATTCCAGTGGAACTTCCTGGAAGGGGGCGAAGCCAGGCTCCCGGAACTTGCCAGCCCCCTTCCTCAGTCTGGAGCTGGACATCAACCCACCACTCCCACCCATTAAACAGTATATTAAGGTTGCCATTAGGGGGCTGGGTAGGAATTTTCCCCCTCTTATGTTCTAGGAGGGTTTTTCGCCTCCCCTATACTGTTACAAGGAAAATTGGGGTGTGCGTGGTTAAATAGGTGGCCATGGTAAACAGTTAGGAAAATCTAAAATTGTATATACTGTATGCCTAAGGCACCCCCTTCAGGGGTGAAGGACATTAACTAATACACTCACCTAAGGTTCAATTTAAAGAGGTGAGGGGAATTATAATGGCCTAAGAATTGAAGAAATGTGGTCTCTGATACACTGAGAGAGACAGCTCCGACACATTTCCTTTGGAGGTTGCACGATTGGGTGTTCAGGGGACCCGGGTGGTTCGCCCTAGCTAGCCAATGGGTAGGCCAGACAGAGATGCTACCTCGGCTTTGCCACCAAGTTCAAGATCCATAGATTGAGTCAAAGTTGAATAGGTAACAGTTAATAAAAGTTGCCCATATTTAAACCCAAATACTTGTGTGTGGTCTCGTTATTTTGTGGGCTGCCAGGCAATATGTTTTAATCAAGATCAAATACAAATCATTGATTTGATTACTTCACCTCCCCCCCTCTCAGAATCTACACATATATAGACATCTGCGATCAATAAAAATGTTTCAAAAGTATTTACATTTTCTCAGCCCCTCTTTCTCACCCCCGTCTTTCCTACTTTCCCAGCCTCCTTTCCCAGCCCAGCCTTCCCACTTCTCTACTTGCCCCCTTCCCACTCCAATCTTTCCACCTTTCCAGCCCCCCCTTTTGCACCCCAGTCTTGCTCATTTTGCATAATCTTTTCCCCATCCCCATTTTTCTAGCTGTCCCTCTTTCCTACCCCAATTTCCCTAGGCTCTCCCAATCCCCACTCACACTCTAGACTGGGTTTCTTTCCCATCTTTCCAGCCCTCCTTTCCATCCCAAACTTTCCCAGATTCCAGCCTCCCTTTCACACTTCAGTCATTCCTCCCTACCTCTTCCCATCGAATCTGCCACACTTTTTCAGCTAGCCCTTTTCCATCTCATTTTCCCACTTTTCAACCACCCCTTCCCATTACAACTTTTTCCCATTTCCATTCCTTCTTTGCCATCCCCTTCCCAAGCCAGTCTTTCCCACTTTACCTTATTCATATACATACAGACCTTTCCCCAAAATGTATATACTAGTTAAAATAAACTATGATAATCATTGACTTGTTGATGTTATTACATCTATTATTTACTCCATTTATTGCTATTATTACATTTATTATTTTACTCTATTATTACATTTATTATTTTACTCTATCAGTTATACTTATTACATTTATGATTTTACTCTATTATTATTGGAAGGATACATAAGCACATTTGCATTGAAGGTTAGAATAACGATTTAATTAGAGTTGGACAGTCTTACTTTACATTACAGTTTTATGCAAATATTCAAAAACTTTTAACCTACTGATGCCTTAATTAATGTAATTTTATTGGAATTTATTTTTGAAATTGACCAGTAGCTGCTGCATTTCCCACCTACAACTTATACTCGAGTCAATAAGTTTTCCCAGTTTTAATGGAAAAATTAGATGCCTCAGCTTATATTCAGGTTGGCTTATTCTCGAGTATGTACAGTACTTACAGATGTATTCAGAAATGATGTTGTTTTATGTCACTTTTGCTAGAGGTGTACTTTCTCCATTATTGCTCTATGTAAGAAAGAAGGCTTTCAAATTTGTTTTCCCTATTTGTTTAGATTTTATAAGAATAAATAGTTTTTGGATATTTTTTCATATTTACATTTTATAATTCATTTTCAGATTGCTGGAAAATTTGCACCATTAACTGCATTCGAATAAAAATCCTCTTCTTATTCTGAGAGTGAATTTTTTTACAAAAAGTTCTAAAATGCAAAATCTTATAATTGCTGAACATAGAGATAGGTAGATAATTATACAAGGTCTCAAGTATGATTCTGAAAGTCCAAAGCTTTATCTGTTTAATATCTTTAGCATTTTTAGTTGTTAAAGGCAAATGAGGCCTGTGAGATAGAAAGGTGATTTAAGAATGGAGTTGTTGAATATCAGGAAACAATTTAGTAGTGTGTGTAAGATAACCAAGCATTGTATTTATAAAGCAACAAGTATTTTGGAATGGGAAAGAGGAAGAATTACTGTCCTATGAGAAAATAGTGTGCATAACATGTAGATCCGACTGCCTAAATCTTGTAAACTACCTGTAGATGATGTGAAGCATGAAAGATATAGAGAAATTCTTAGTGCTAGTAAGGGTTATCTCTGGCAGTTGTTGCAATTCTCAGATACACAAGTTGGCTGCCATCGACAAAGAGTATAATATTAGCTTTTGCTTTTTCATCAGCTCCAAGGCCAGCTGCATTATTTATTTATTTATTAGTTCAGCTTGATATACCGCTCTCTCTGGAGCCCAGAGCGGTTTACAAAATTAAAATAGCAAGTAAAACACATAAAACACAGTAAAACCAATATAACCCCCCAGTTAAAATCCCATTCCCAACAATACTGCAATGGGGCAGCAGAAATGTGATGGCGGCGAGGTAGCAGAGCGCTAGTGGTAATGGGCACTGGTTATGGGCCAAATGCCTGTCTGAATAACTAGGTCTTGACGGCTCTGTAGAATGGCAGCAAGTCGCGGATGACTCGTATCTCCTCAGGAAGGGTGTTCCACAAGGTTGGGGCGGCCACAGCGAATGCCCTCTGCCGAGTACATTAGCCCCATCTGTTGGAGGGTTTTCCACACATTTTCTCTAATGAGAAAATACTGCAGCTTTACAGCCCATGCTGAATAATTTGTAGCATTTAGTCTCTCCAAAGACAAACTGCTACTTCCAATGGTAGACATACTACTCAGGCCTTTTCCTCCTTTGGGGATTCTGTGCTCAGGCCTTTCCCACCTTTTGGGATTCTGTACCTTACAGTTCTGGCAGCTCTTTTGGAGTTGTGGGCTTTAGAGTCCTTAGTCTTCAGGACAAAGCTGGGCCCATAATCAAGAAAAACTGGCATAGAAAAACTGAATGATCTGCTCACATCGTTTGTCATGTTTGTATCCCTGGTCAAAAATGAGACTCAAATCCCTTAAACATAGACTAAGCCTAGTTTCAGGTGTGATCCTAAAGCTAGTGAGGTAGAAATGTAAGGTACTATAAGGCTAGGAAATTAGCAAATTTTGACAGGAAAAAATGTAGTCTTTGAGATATATACAATCTCCTAATCCAGACATCTGTTCTCAGACAAAGTGTAAAAGACTAATTTTCCAACACCAGTGTCTTGATTGCAATTTGTTGAATAGTTCTGTCCACTTTATGGGAAAAAAACAATGGATGTGTCATCTTTTTATGTAAGTCAGAAAAATGTCTTATGTTGGCCCTGCTAAATATATCCCCATCCATAGCTCTAAAATGCCTCCATGGGAATCCATTGATCAAAAACTATTGATAAGAGGAATTAGGCAGGTAGGGCACAAGAGTGTTTTACATTTCACCAGAGTTGTGTATTTTAAAGAGCCAAGTTCTGAAGAAAATTATTTGTTATATGATCTCTACTGATGTGTTATTGATCAGATGACTATTTCATTTTCTGTTTTTTATTATCAGTCTTTATTGATCCCTTCCTCAGCTATTTGGGTTAACAAAGCTTTGAATATTTAAGGTGCCATCAGAACAGCGTATCTGAATATTTTCTTTGTTTCTTTTATTTGTTAGTGATTCATACTACTTTTGAAAACCCTGACACAGAATAGTGGAAATAATAATTGCAAAGTTTAAACTGAACTCAAATTCAATATGCTAGGTTGGTTCAGTTTTCAAAGTTTGCATTGCATTGGTTGAAATCTCATGTTTGTAGCAACATCAGCTTATCTAATAAAAGATTACAAAAACAAAAGTGAAAACTACTATTCATTGTAGTAAAATACATTTGGAATTATATTTCTCTTCCTGCAATAGACCAGAAAACACACAAATCTTTCCTCATTGTATGCTGAAGAATTTTGAAGGCTGGTCAGGTATATATGCACTGAGGTTGATACAGCTTTTTTTGTTTTATGTACATATGCTTTATTCCACTATTAGTACACAATATGTGTAACAATCAATTTGACTTTTATTTTTTATAGCTAAGAAAAATAAACAAAAATCCCAGGTGTAAAATAGTTTTTTAATATATGGGAAAATATTATTGGTTGAATTATTACTAGAATACTAACAACACTGTTCTAAAGCTGAAATTAATAGAATACATTGGCATACTAATACAAAAGATTTTGTACTGTGAGATAATATGCCATGACCAGAGTACAAAAAACTAGTTCTTGGACATAGGTAGGGTTTATTTAATAAAGAAAACAGAAATTAGAATCTTAGAAAATATTTGTTATTATGTGCATAAAAGTAAATTTGCTGTTTTAAAAAGATTGCTAGATGAAATCTATTTTGTATCAATCTTATTTTCCTTTTTCTGGAAATGCATCAACATTTTTAATGTCTGTGTTTGTATGCATATGCTGACAAACCAAGATCAACGAGGGCCAATGCAGATGAAACCAGGATATGGTGGTGGTGGGTAAATGACGGTTCACAAAAATGTGCGCCGATTTGGATTAACAGCCAAGAAACACATATTCAAAAGATGAGGTTACAACCCGATTTCAACCAAAAATATGCATATTCCCATGACTGCATATCCCTGCAGTCAAGGAAAACAGCTGACTTCATTCCTATATGCTGGTGTGGACTTCTCCAATGCATGTGCACATTTTAAAATCCTGAAACGGCTGATCTGGGCTGTAAACAAATGGAATCATGGACATACAAGTGGCTAAATAGAAGCACAAATGGAAAACAATTACAATGCAAATTCTCTGCAACCATTCCTTTGTTCTGATTTTATGAAATTAATCAGAGGTTGAATTTTCAGTAGGGTGAGGAGAGATAGTAAGAAATCTACCTGTGTGTACATTTAAATATTCGCATGAACACATATGGAGTCCAGTGCATCTCAGAGAGTCAATTTTTTAAAAGTAAACTTTTTCCAGATGTTCCCCATCCATCTTGCAGATTTACAAAATCTGCTACACATGAAGTTGTCAGGACGGCAGGAGACCTTTTACTGGGACTGATAGGTTTGTATTTGGACTTGCTATCAGGTCCTGCAATTTTTGCCCCACTTATTTGTCTCACACTTTGACACTGTCTGAAAGCATCCTGAGCCTACTTGAAAATACTTTATATATGGGCATGCAAGTGCTAGCTATTGTCAGTAAGATTTTGCAACTGCTCAAGGTAGTTGTCAGATCTATTTACACAGGCAATTTTATGTTCCATAACCCTTCCAGTTTTTATAACAACTTTCTGATCTATAATATAAGCTCTTTCTAACTTTTCCAATCATTAAGGAAAGCATAAGATGGGAAAGGGAAACCTATTAAGATCTCCATATATCAGGATAATTTTGTATAACATTTACTAAATTTAGCTTGAAATAGTCTTTAGTTAATAATACCTGCAATCCTGCATGCTATGGAATGAACATTGGAAATTAGCTAAGTAGTTCAAAATGTACAGAAGAATTCATCCTCTTCTCTTTTTTTCACATGGCTAAAGTTAGAAGGAATATTATGGACTCATAAGATTTGCTCATTTTGCTTAATTACATGTCTGATTAATTACTCATTACTTGCCTAAGTGCATACTCGCTCCCTTTTTGTCATTAGGTGCCTAATTTCAGAATTGCCATCATTCTCACATTATGTTCATCTTCTCTTGTTTCAGTCTCATTTCTTTTTCTAAATTTCCTACCTTTTCAATTTTTGGTGGTATTTCCCCCAGCTCTTTCAATTGTTGTCAGTATAAAGAAAAAGCATAAATGGATATAAATATACATACAGTATTTGTGATCAAATCAATGCACCCCCCTCTCTATGCTATAATCATAGTCTGCCTAAAAGGAATCTGGGATGATTCTGGTTTACTCCTTGTCTAGTGAAATAACTGATTTCTATAACACATTTTCTTAAGATGGATTTCATTTATCCCTCAGTTCTACTTATTTTTCATCAATACTAAATGCTGAAGTTGACTTGAAAATATTAGTTTCAGTTGCCCTCAGATGTGTGGCTTTTCCCATTTTAGCATGCTGCCTATGAAATAATGCAGGGCTACTTATGGTGGCGCTCCATTGAGCTCTGTGCCAGCACTGTGCTGGCAGCATGCTAAGAGGAAGTCCTGAGGAGTTCGGTGACTACCTATCTCCTCATTGAAGAAGCAGAGGACAATATGCAAGGAAGCTGGGGATAGGAAAAAAATCATGGGCTGGAAGCCCATAGCCCACAATAGTAAGGGGATGGAGCAGGGCACTGCCCCACAAATTCCCATGCTGTCCCCAGGCTCATATCTCAGTGTGAGCACCAGTGTGATTCTGCTTAGAAACCGAGGTTGGCTTTTGAGATTCTCAGGAAATGGCTGTCACAGACACATTTTATCCCACAGTGGGCATCAGTGGGCAAAGACTGTTCTATTTAGACTACAACTACTAACTGGTATTGTTGTATGTTTTGATTTATTTTATTTATTTACTGTACTTAAACCCTGCCATTCTCACCCTGCAGTGGGGCTCAGGGCGGTTGACAAACTATGGCAATATTTCAATTCCAGATTCAGATAAAAATATCAATAGAACACAATATTGATGTACATTGGTGTGCTGGGAGAGAAGATGGTGCTGGCGTGTTAAGAGGGGTTTAGCTGAGCTCTGCTATTGTGATTGTTTTTCTTAATTTTATCCTTTCTCTTTTTAATATTTTACTCCCATTCTGCTCCATTCTGTTCCATGAACTACCAAAAGCTTCAATTATCTCCAGCTTGAGCAGTGAGCAACATTGTTTTTGGAATTTTGGTCGTTTGCTCACATTGTTTGTGTTGCTTACACCGCCTCCTGCTCTTCGTTGCTCAGATTTATATCTGTTATTTTGCAAGCAACATCCATTGCTGAGGAGTTTCTAACCACAACTAAACTCCATAAACTGAAAACAAAGAATCCCAAAACAGAAAAGAGAAAACTCCAAATACTGGGAATTACAAGGGAGGAAGATTTGAAAGGACATGAAAGGATTTGAAAGGATTTGAGTGCTTCTCTCTTCCTTTGTCTGAGTTGATATGCTGGGGTCCAAATAAGTGCTGGGCCATTGACTAAAAATCTTACCCTCCTCTACAGAGCAAAAGTAGATAGTTTCCTGGTTTATCCCACAAGGACCATGGTAATAAAAACAAGATGGAAAAGGCCCAACATGACAGGCAGCTCAATGCTCCTCTCTCAAATGTTCTTACCAGTCTGCGCTGCAAGGTTTTAAACTGGCAGGCAGCATGGTGGAGAGCTGTAGTCACTTCTCTCTCAGCTGTTCTTACCAGTCTGTGCTGCAAGGTTTTAAAGTGGCAGGCAGCATGGTGGAGAGCTGTAGTAGCTTCTCTCTCAGATGTTCTTACGTCTGTGTCAAGGTTTTAAAGTGGCAGGCAGTATGGTGGAGAGCTGCAGTCACTTCTCTCTCAGCTGTTCTTACCAGTCTGTGGCAAGGTTTTAAACTGGCAGGCAGCATGGTGGAGAGCTGTAGTCACTTCTCTCTCAGCTGTTCTTACCAGTCTGTGCTGCAAGGTTTTAAACTGGCAGGCAGCATGGTGGAGAGCTGTAGTCACTTCTCTCTCAGCTGTTCTTACCAATCTGTGCTGCAAGGTTTTAAAGTGGCAGGCAGTATGGTGGAGAGCTGTAGTAGCTTCTCTCTCAGCTGTTCTTACCAGTCTGTGCTGCAAGGTTTTAAAGTGGCAGGCAGCATGGTGGAGAGCTGTAGTCACTTCTCTCTCAGCTGTTCTTACCAGTCTGTGCTGCAAGGTTTTAAACTGGCAGGCAGCATGGTGGAGAGCTGTAGTCACTTCTCTCTCAGCTGTTTTTACCAGTCTGTGCTGCAAGGTTTTTTTTAATTAAATTTTTATTGAAAGTTTTGAATACATACAGATAAAAAAAGGGGGGTTGGGGTAGGGCGGATTGATGGTATAGGGAGGGGTGGGGGTGGACAGGGGTAAGGGTTAGAGGCGGTGAAGGAGGTTGTTTGGTCCAGGATCTGGGAAGGATAGTAATAGGTGAGGGTGATGGAAAAAGATAGAGATAGGGGTAACTTGTTTTCTTCTAAGTTCCTTGTTCATGGGTACATTTTGTTTTTCTCGTACAGTCTCTCTCCTTGTTAAGCTGGACATTTCTTTTTTACAAGTCTTCTTTTTAGGCTCTTTTTCCTTCTTTTTCCAGAGCCGGGTCTTCATAACCCTCTTGGTATAAAAGCAATCTGTTGTTTTTAGTTTTTGTCCTTTTAAAAACTCTTTTCCCTTAGCCTTCAAAATCTTTCCAGTGTTTGGTGTCCATTGTCAATTCCTTGTCTTTTAGTGTAGCTGGATCTGTACCTTTTCATTTTCCTCGGCTTCCTTTCTAACCGTTCTCTTTAGGAGATTCGAGGCCTTTTATATCCATCCCCAGAATGCCACATCTCGTAGGCCTAAAATACGCCTCAAGAGAGTAGGGGCAATTTTTCTTTAGATTTTTCTTTCTTCCTTGCTGGGTTGTTCTCGTCCAGCTTCTCTTCCTATTGGGCTGTGTCCCAATCTTTTTGTTTTCGTTCTTATCTGTATCCAGGTTGGGGCTTTTGGGTGTTGCAGCGGCCTCTTGGTTTTTCCCCTCTTCTCTTTTTTGGAGAGCAGAGGTTTTAGGACCCTTCGAAGTCATTCGTGCAGCTTCCAGTGAGACTTCCTTACTATTTTTGGAGTGAGGTCCTCTTTCTTCTGATATTTCTTGCGGTTTTGTATTCTCCTTCCCTCTTTTCTCTCTACCTTCATGTATTGTTGCGTTTTCCCCCTTGACCTGGGGTGCATCTTTTCCATCATCATAGAAGGTCAGCAGCTCTGGCATTGTGGGGGACGCCTGTTCAGTTGGTTCTGTTCTTGCATGTTGGTAGTGCTCCCGGACCATTCCCATTTGCTTTTCTTGCTGAGACATTATGAAATCCATCTTCCGTAGGTATCCGTCTTGAGCTTCCCCTATTTTTCGTAGCTCTGCAAGGATGTCCCTCAAAGTTATTCCTTCCTCCTCTGGTCCCTCTTCTTGCATCATCCTCCACTCTTTTGCTCTTGAGGTATTTATTTATTTATTATTATTTTTAATTTAATTTATTTATTTTATTTTTTATTTTATTTTTTTGGTCATTCAGGCTGTAAATCCTTCCCCTCCACACTTCCGGTGTGGGTCCGGCTTTGAATTGTGTCCGGGCAGTTTGTTGCCTCCTCTTCCGGTCCCTTTTGTGCCCTTTTCTTCTAGGACGGGAAGAGCCTCTCTCCAAGATGGCCGCTTTCTGGTTCAGGTTGTTGTTTCATCCCCTATATTCCTTGCGCCGCCATCTTGGGTCCCGGGTCTCTCCCCTCTCCATTTTTCGGGGCCCTCCCAATTCCGTCTGGGGGGAGCCCGCGGGTGATCCTTCTTCCTCCTTTTTCCTCCCCTCAATTTTTATCGGCCCCGGTCGTCTTCCCGTTCTCCCCTCACGTCTTTGAGGATCCCCCCCTCCGAAACGGCCTCTCCCGGTTCGCTGTTTCCCATTTCCTCCCGGGTGCCCTCCTTTTGCTGGGGCTCCTTACTGCCCCTTCGATGTCCACTTTCCCCCGCTCTCTCTCTCTCTTCCTTTCTCTCGCTGCTGGAGTGGGCTGGGCTGGCAGTAAATGCAGGCTCGTGCCCGCTTCCCGATCCGCTGGCTGCTCGCCGATGTGGGTTCGCACCGGGCCCTCTCGATCTCCCCCTCTTGAGGAGGGGGGGGACTTTTGGAGTCGTCGGTGGGGTCCCCTCGGTTTCGCTGCCTTTTAGCTGCTTCTTGCAGCCTAGGGTGAGGGCGCGATTCGCCCTCTAGCCTGCGGAATCAGTTGCCATCTTTGCGTTCCCCTGTGCTGAGGAGCCCTCAGAAGTCACAGCCCGCCCTGCCGCCATCTTTGCCCCCTCGTTCCCCCTGTGCTGCAAGGTTTTAAAGTGGCAGGCAGCATGGTGGAGAGCTGTAGTCACTTCTCTCTCAGCTGTTCTTACCCGTCTGTGCTGCAAGGTTTTAAAGTGGCAGGCAGCATGGTGGAGAGCTGTAGTAGCTTCTCTCTCAGATGTTCTTACCAGTCTGTGCTGCAAGGTTTTAAAGTGGCCAGAAGCATGGCAGAGAGTTGTATAAGCTTCTCTCTCTCAGATTTTTCTGGCTGTATGGCCATGTTCTAGAAGCATTCTCTCTTGACGTTTTGCCTGCAAGTTGTGAGGTCTGTTGGCTGCCTAACTGGTGGCTGCCAAAGGGTCTTTTAATAGAACATTCTGTACTTCATTATTTTATTGTTACTAATATGTTTTTATACCCCACTTTTTCTCTCAACAAGGAGACTCAAAGTGGCTACTTTATCTTTGTGATCTTTTTTTAAAAAATGCTTTACAAATTTAGAAGTTCTTTTCATATTTTTCCTTTTAATCTGTCCCTGGAATATGAGCCAGGGGCCCATTCACTGGTTTCCAATTATATATTTGATTTAAATATTTCCTGCAATGTTTTTTGTACCTTGCTCCTGCATTCCCTTTTTGTAAGACCATCATATGTTGTAGAAAATTACTTACATTTTCAACACATACATTTTTTTCTGTTGAAGATTTTACCAAGTTTTGCTTCTTAATGTTAAGAAATATATGTATCTCTTTATACCAAAGAACAAGATGTTCATTAAGCCAGATAATCCACATTATCTTCTTTGAACTAGCCTATATGAGTCTACAACTGCCATATAATCCAGTTCAAAGCAGATGATCAGGATTTTATATGTCAGTGTAGAAGGGGCCTAAATGAGTTCACATTTTAAAGATCTGTACATCAAATCTGAGATATTGTTTAAATTTGGTTTGTAACATGGCTTGAGATCTAGACATTATCTGTATTGATGGACTTCTTGATGATCTTAACATGATTTATATGCTTTTGGCAGAGGTGTGAAAATAATATATTCCTGGACACAATGAATGTATTTATTGAGACATATCAAATCTAGATTTCTGCTGCAGCGAGCCATCCCAGTAAGCTGTGCTTATATGGAGAGGGTGTTTTCACACATTGCAAACAGATGGATTGATATCACAAACCATATGTTACCTTCCCTCATGAAAACAGAGCTGTATGTCAATTTAGCTTTGAGATGAGCTACTGTTAGTTTTTCCAAATACAAGAAGCAACAACAGTTGCTGACAGTTTGCATCTCTAGTGCACAGTACATGCTCTAAAACACTGCCTTTTTGTTAATTTAAATCCAGTCATTACAATGAAATATCATAGCATCCAGATCACTACCGTCATGAAATATAATAGCATCCATCTGCCACTGTCAAGAGCCTTGGTGTTGTCTTGGACCCACTGCTGACAATGGAGGCTCAGGTTGCCACTGTCAGCAAATAGGCCTTTTCCCATCTTTGCCAGGCAAGGCAGTTGGCACCCTATATCTCGGGAGAGGCCTTGGCAACAGTAATTCATGCTACGGTCACTTCTAGATTGGACTATTGTAACGCACTGTACGTTGGCCTTCCTATGTCAGTAACGCAGAAGATTTGTATTGTTCAAAATGCAGCTGCCAGGCTACTTACGAAAATCCCTATGAGATGCCATATAACACCAATTCTACAGCATTTACATTGGCTGCCAACTGAATACCGGGTTTCTTATAAGGTGCTGGTCCTGACCTTTAAGGCCTTGTATGGTTAGGGTCCGACATACCTCAGAGACCGCCTTTCTCCCTTTCACCACCAGTGGTCGCCATGACCCTCCCAAGAAAATCTGCTTTATATACCGGGTCCCAGAGAAGTACGCCTCGAAACTACAAGGTGTAAGGCTTTTTATTTATTTATTTACTTCATTTAGATTCCACCCTTCTCACCCCTCAGGGGACTCAGGGCAGATTACAATGCAACATATAAACATCAACATTTAGACAGAGACACAGAGGCTACTGACATTCTAATTTTTCTGGCCACCAGGAGGAGCTGTTGCATTCCTTCACATATTTCCTGGAGATATTTATGGTCTCATAAATCAGGTAAAATTAGCCTCCCCACAACGTGGTACCTTAATTTCCTACTTGACAGATGCAACTGTCTTTTGGGTTGCAAAGGTCAACAACAAGCTACACTTAATTGGTCGAGAGCTCACCCCGACCCAGGCAGGCCTCAAACTCATGACCTTCTGGTCAGTAGAGATCTTATGCAGCTTACACCCAGCCAGCTGCGCCACATTCCAGTCTCTGCTCCAGCTCTATGGAATTCGTTGCCACCTTACATAAGAGCCATGCGTGACCTACGGTCTTTTATTCAAGCACTTAAGATCTGGCTCTTTAGCAGAGCATTTAACCTGTAATTTAATCTTATTACCTGTTGTGTAAGCTTACTCTGTTTTTACCTTGTTTTTATGTAAGTCGCCCAGAGCACTTCGGATGGAGGGCGACTAGAAATAATAAATGATGATGATGATGATGACGACTATGGCTATCTATTTCTCTTCTGGATATACGTATTGTCCATTATTTTGGAAAATATATTTTAGATATAATTTGCATCTCTCTTTTTTTTAACTTTCTGTTTTCTGTTGGAATAGGATACTCTAAAGAACTGTGGTTGGTGCTCAATAACATAAATAGAAATGATAGTCAAGTCTCAGATATTGGCCCTGAAATGTTAATAATAGTAACAATTATTATTGTTATCGAACACCACTATCCCCTTCAATAAGTCATCTATAGGGCAACAGACTAGAATGGTATAAAAGGAGTTAAGTCTTGGCCACCTTGCAAAAGAACGAAAAGCAACAAGAACCCCTTCCCATGTTAGATTTGTGTACATTTAATCGAGAATGTGTGTGTGCGTGCGCGCGCGCACACACACATATCTATCTATCTTAAAAAGGGACAGGTAAAAAATATGCTGGAATCCATGTTCTCAAATCTAAAATGTATAGCTTTTCTTTTGCTTAAATGTAAAACATATTTCCTTCATGTTTAACAGACTTGCTGAGCCACAGAATGGTTTCCAGCCTCAGGCAAGAGGCCAGCCCAATCAGGCCATTGTTCCCCTGGGCCTGGATTTCATAATCCCATCATCTCCTGTTGGGTACATGCCAGCCTCCCCTCAGGACTCTTCCCCACTAAGCCCAACCTGGCTGGGAGGAGATTTTTAGCTACACCATCGAAGGCGCAACCAATCCCGGGCCAAGGAGGGAGGATTTAAACTGTAACAATGAAACAGACTCTTATTTAGCTTCTAGTAGGAGTGCATGTGGGCAGACTTGTCTCTTGGGCATGAGTCCACAGGTCTCCTTCCTATGACCATGGATGAATAAATCTGCCTCTGTCTTTTATCTTCAGCTGCCTTCGGTGAGTTAATTCTAATCTGGGAATTTAATTAATTGCTAACATTCCTTGCCAGGCAGCATCCTCAAAGTTTTGCAGTCTAGATTCAATATCATGATTATTATTTTATTTCTTACCCATCTCTCCTCATGGCTTGAGGCAGGTCACATCGCTAAAAACACATAAGCATCTAAAAACATTCTATAAAATACACATATTAAAATATATTTCTACAAAATACATATTAAAATACACAGAAGAAAGATTAAATATAAGACACAAGTTTAAAATTTGTGATTAGGTCCTGAGATATTCCTGGCAGCTCTATGAGAACACCACTGAATGGGGATGATAGGAAGATCTACACTAAATTCTGATACTTGTTTAGTTTCAGAGTGGAGTGGAGGTGGGACACATTATGTCAGATAGGATTACTTCCAGGAAAGTGTGCATAGGATTAGATTTTAATTTCTGCCCATCAGACCATCTGTAAGTACTCATCCAGAACAACACCTTCATTGACTTATCTTAGTAGCTAGAGGGATTTAGGAGCTCCCTAGACACTTGGATCATAGCATAAAATCCCTTTCCTTCTACACCTTCTTGCCTATAAACAAATGTAACACCAAAAATAGAGTCTCCTAGAAAAAGTCAGGATACTCTCTAACAAATTAATTTTCAAGCAGTGAATGGGGCCATATATACAGAACTTGACATTTTCCTCAGCTATGGCACATCTCATCAGCTTCTATGCTTCCCATTAATAATGTGTTACAGTCTAAAAGGATTTGATATACATTGCAACAGTGTAACCAAAAAGATTGCAATTTGCTAACTGAAAGCAAAAAAAAGAAAAGAAGTGAGTGCAATTAGAATATAAGTACATATGTAAATCATCACTGTAAAAGCCTATAATTCCAAACATTTCATATGTAAATATTTGATGTCAAATGTTTTGTCAAGTTTCAACAGTTTTAGGCACATATATACAGAGAACTTAGCTCCAGGCCATTAGTTATTTCAGCACTAACAAGAAATACATGGGGTATTTTATTATTTAGTCTAAGCTTCTTTAAACAAGATTCATTACCATAGCAACACAAAATTTACATCCTCTTATTTTTCTGTTTTTCTCTTGTGTATATGATCAAGACCACTGAACTAGCCCAAAAATTATTAGCATCTTTGATCACATGTGATAAAAATCACCATTATTTTTATTGGTATGGATCGTTTATTTCCACCTATAATTCACCCTCATGAGAAAGCAGCTCCCCCTTTATAAAGGTTAAACCCCTCTGCTCCTCCTTTCTTGGGCTCCTTTTTACAAATACACTTTGTGCTCCCATCACACCCAGGGTTTTAACCTCCTAACCTTTTGTTCCATACATCTGGCCCATAGGCATGGATTAGAACCCAAAAATCGTGATTGTAACGTAACTACTAACGAAATTCTAAATTGGTTCTAAAGTCTGAAAAGCAGGGAAACAGGACTGACACTGTTTTAAGCACAGGCAAATCAAGGGGCAACATTTCCCTTGGTTTCCTTGCAGGAGATATAAAGCATTAATATATGATTATTATTATGATTATTAAATAAAATAGTCAAGGCTTGCTTCTCCAGAGCATTTATTAGAATTAAATAATAAATTCTAATAGTAAGAATGTAGTAAGGGTGATAGTGACCTGGAGGGTATGAGGAACGTGCTCTTGGTAAACTAGAACATGCTCTTAGGTTTGTAGTTAGAGCCCTGTCAATTTTACAGTATTTCAATCCATGTCTGTTATCAATTATGTAAGGCCACAAGCACTCTAGTGCCCTCAAGAACAAGCAAACATATTATTATAATTATGTCAGGCCCAAGTTGTTTCTATAATTATTTTAGTATTATTATTACTTGTTGTCGTCTCCCATTGATTTTGAGAGCTGTTGTTGCTCTTAGACACCTTAAAGTCATATGGCTTGGCATGACTGCACGGATTGCTGTTATTTCCCACCAGAGCAGTACCTATTGATCTACTCACATTTACATTGATCCCAGTGGCATCAATAACAAGTAGGGCCCTTCTTCCAGGAAATTAGAAGGGGTAAATATTATTATATTATTTATTATTTTAATCAGAATTAAATAATGCCCTGGGCCCTTCTTCCAGGAAATTAGAAGGGGTAAATATTATTATATTATTTATTATTTTAATCAGAATTAAATAATGCCCTGGGCCCTTCTTCCAGGAAATTAGAAGGGGTAAATATTATTATATTATTTATTATTTTAATCAGAATTAAATAATGCCCTGGGCCCTTCTTCCAGGAAATTAGAAGGGGTAAATATTATTATTATAAAATAGTTGCCTACCTTCTCCAGAGCTCTTTTCACTGCAGCTTTCTCCCCATTCATTTTGCCATAGATCTCTAGGAGGTTTGAACTCTATGGCTCTTGAATCTGCACTTTTCCTGCTCCTCTCCGGGCTGTTTTCAACCCCTTCTCCCATTGTTTCAGCCTGCCTCATGTCCTTCTCGCATGCCCTGCTATCCAGGCCCCTTTCCCTGCAGTTTAAAGCGCTTTTGATGAGTCCTCCAGCCGCGCTAGGACTTCCGGTTTCGATCTCTCTATGGTTCTGGCTGGTTTTCTCTTCCTGAGGCAAGGCCTTTCACTTAAAGTAGGCCTCGAGCATGGAAAGGCCCCATCTGACTGTGAGTAATGTCCGGGATTTTGGATTTTGGATTTTGGAGGGGGTAATAGGGAGCCTTCCGAAATATTTAGAATTCTAACGAATTTTTTGGGCCCAGGGGTTCGAAAAAGAAAGTCCACTTCTGGGATTGGCCTTGCGATCCGTAAAAGCTCAAAAGTCCCATTACATACGAATCACTTACGACTTAATTTCCGTTACTTTTTTCTCATGCCTACTGGCCCACCAGTTGTGTTGATTTTACTATGTAATATTATACTGTTTATTTATTTGTCACTATATATATTTTGTTATGATTTTTTTCCCTTGCTGTTTTGTGTTTTATTGTGTTGTATTGTTTTTGGGCTTGGCCTCATGTTGGCCACCTCGAGTCCCCTTTGGGGAGATGGTGGCGGGTTATAAATAAAATTATTATTATTATTATTGTATAATCAAATTTTCTGGTAAAGTGAATATGATACTGAAAACAAGGGGAAATGTCAAGTTGAGACAGTGCTTTTTCAGACATTACATTTATAATTATTAAGGTTTTTTCGATTGACAAATGTTTCACTCAAAGCAGTTCCAGATAAAGCTACCAAGTGTTGTATGGCAATTGATAATGTATTACAGAAAGAGAAGTAATCAAAACTCCATGTAGTTTTTGAAAGCAAGGACAGCAAGGAAGTGGTATACTTAATCTCAGGTAGCCCAAGGCAGAGCCAGAACATCAGTGGTCTAACACACAGTGTCTCTTGGATTCAATGGCACAGTCATATATTTATTTATTTTATTTCATGTACTCCCCCCCCCCCTGAAGGGGGGACTCAAGACGGCCTCACACAAGCACCATACGATGCTGTCAACAAGTAAACAATTCAAAGTACAGTAGATTATACATGCCGGTAAAACTAAATCCAAGTCTAGGCAGATTCAATGTTGTAAATATCCCAAGTCTTCTTTCCAATTGCCGCTATCCATTAATCAAATGCCTGGTCCCAGAGCCAAGTCTTCACTTGTCTTCTAAAGCAGTGTTTCCCAACCAGTGTGCCATGGCACACTAGTGTGCCGTGAGTAATCATCAGGTGTGCAGTGGGAAATTGGAACCTCCAATGCCCTTTCTTCCCCCTCCTGCTGAACACTTTTTCTTCTCCACACGGTCTCCCTTCTTCCCAGCTTTGCTCTGCTCGCTTTGCCTTGCTTTGCTCATGCTGCTGCCATTTTGATCCGAGGGGGCAGCGTGAGCATGTTCAGGAGGGGAGGGGGGAGGGAGGAAGACGTGGGGCAAGTCTGTGCAGTAGTGCCCGCATGGGTCACGTCTTCCTCCCTCCCCCCTCCCCTCCTGAAGACGGGAGCCCGAGTGGAGAAGAAAAAGTAAGTGTTCGGCAGGAGGGGGAAGAAAGGGTGCGAAGGGGAAGGGGGAGGAAGAGGTCTCTGTTGAAAGCTGGCATGGGCAAACTTGGACCTTCCAGGTGTTTTGGACTCCAACTCCCACCATTCCTAGCAACCTCAGGCCCTTTTCCTCCCCCCCTCAGTCACTTAAGCAGGAAAGGGCCTCAGGCTGTTAGGAATGGTGGGAGTTGAAGTCCAAAGCACCCAGAGAACCAAGTTTTCCCATGCCTGTTTTAGGGACCTTAAAGTGGTGAGCCTACTTCCAACATTGTGATTCTGGATAGAAAAAAAACAACAACATAACATAACATTGTTTGAGTCCACAGTGCTCTCTGGGTGTAGGTGAACTACAACTTCCAAACTCAAGGTCAATTCCCAAGCAAACCCTTTCAGTACTTTCTGTTGGTAATGAGAGTTCGATATGCCAAGTTTGGTTCAATTCCATTGTTGCAAGAGTTCAGGATGCCATTGTTGCAAGAGTTCATTGATTGTGTGTTAACTATAAATCCCAGAAACTGTAACTCCCAAATGTCAAGGTCTATTTTCCTCAAACTTCATCTGTGTTCACATTTGGGCATATTGAGTATTCATGCCAAATTTGGTCCTGATCCAACATTATTTGTGTCCACAGTGCTCTCTGGATGTCGGTGAACTACAACTCCAAAACTCAAGGTCAATACCCACCAAACTCTTATAGTATTTTCTCTTGGTTATGGGAGTTCTGTGTGGGAAGTTTGATTCCATTCCATCATTAGTGGAGTTCAGAGTGCTCTTTGATTGCGGCTGAATGATAACTCCCAGCTGTTGAGCAAGACCTTCGTGTGTGTCTTTCTGCCATTCCTGCCAGGATATCTATGTTGTGTTCATCGAAACAGGTCCAGGTTTCACACTGAGTGTATAAATACATTTAATAACATATTAACTATATTTATTACTGTGTTAGAGTGTCATTTTGTGTCTTTCATTTGGTGGTGTGCCCCAGGATTTTGTAAATGTAAAAAATGTGCCGTGGCTCAAAAAAGGTTGAAAAACACTGTTCTAATGGACAGGAGGGAGGTGGCCAACCTGATGTCCCTTGAGAGAGAGAGTTCCCCACAAAGGGGGGGCACTGCTGAGAAGGTCCTGTCTCTCATGCCCAACAACCGCGTTTGCGATAGTCGTGGGATCGAGAGCAGGGCCTCTCCTGAAAATCTTAAACTTTGTGATGGTTCATGGCAGGAGATACGTTCGGACTGGTAATCTGGGCCAGATCCATTTAGGGATTTAAGGGTTAAAACCAGCACTTTGAATTGTGCTCGAAAGCTGATCAGCAGCCAGTGTAGTTGGCGTAACAAAGGAGTTGTATGTTTCCTGTACGTTGCTCCGGTGAGCAACCTGGCTGCTGACCGTTGGACTCCTTGAAGGTTCCGGGCAGCCTTCAAAAGCAGTGTCCCTGTGTCATTCTCTGCATTAATATCATTGACCAAACTATCTCCATCTTGACCCTCAGTGACATCATCATTCCCCACATCAGAAGCACCTTGGTCCTGGAACACAAACACAGGCTGAACTCCAACAGAACCATCCGCTATTAACAATCTCCTATATTTGTCTGTGAAGGGTGGATGGTGAACGCCTCTCCTTCTCTCTCTCTCTGGTCAGCCGCCACGGATGGTAGACAGACCCAAGCCACTGAACTCCTTTAAATTGAAGGGTGAGTCCTTACTATGCTGAGTCCAGGGCTGATTGAAGGCGGTTTTTTTCATTAAAAGAATGTGACAGGCCAGAGCTCACAGCCCCGTGGCACATCCCTGGTAGTCACTGAGGAAAAATCAGAGAGGTTTCTCCCTCTTATAATCTTTAAAATGGAGGGAAATCCAAGCAGACACTGATTGGATGGAGCCTATGGAGGGAAAACACTAAGTGCTGATTGGATGGAAATACTAGCATTGGAGGGAAAATACTAAATGGTGATTGGATGGAAAGGTCTGAGGTAAATTTTGGCGGGAAAGTCTAAGGAGATGAACCCCTCCCACGCAGGAAAAACAATAACCCCAGCCAAAACTGCCAAGAGGCCTAGAAACAAAAATGGAGGCTTGATAATGTTGCAAACACATAAGATGTAATCATACACCCCCAATGTAAACATAAACAGGCCAAGCTCTGCTTAGGCCGCAACACTCTCGGCCAAATTCTCGGCCGCGAGAATTTCAATCTATGACATATATACATGCATTTCAATAACAACAATCCCATTGTGTGCAGCAAACACAATCAATGGAATTGCACTAGGCACTTTGTAACTCACTCTTGGAATAGTACAACCTTTTACAACCATGGAATTTGCAAGTGTGTGGTGCATCTCTAAAATCTGTGCTTCATGGTGGTAGGGCTGACCTAAGTCACTGAAAACATTACTATGGCCATTGAGCACACATCTATAACACAGATTTTCACGCTAATTTGCTTTTGGCAGAGCTAAATCTAGCATAGCAACCCGCAGATGCATGCATGTGAGGCTTAGGTCCAATGTGCACCTGCTAAAAGAGATATAGTCCTGAGGATTTATCTTGGGCCTTTTGGGCGGCATCATTTGCAAAGGCTGATTTTCTTCAGGGGAACAATAAAACTTGTACTGACGCCATCGCTGGAAACTTCCTGAAGAGCCAGTTGGCCTTTTGAGCCTTACTCTCATTTTGGCCGATCTATGCCTTTAAGTCTGCTTTCTTTACAGTCACTTGAGAGACCATTTAACTGTTCAGTCTCATTGAACGACATCTCACTACAACTCAGGTCATCTTCTGACTCAGAAACTTGGTTTTCTGGATCAAATGGCGCATGAGATTTTAAAGCCAATGAGAGCTCATAGCGGAGTGAGTTTGGAACAGGTGCGTTTTCCTCATCAAACCTCTGATCTGGTTGCAGGCAGAGCTCTTTAAGTAAATTATGTCCTTCTTCATTTGTCATCTTTAAGAGGAAAGGCAAATAGTTCTTTAAAGAAAACACAAGGTTCTTACTTTGGGATTTTGCCTCTGTTACACCTTGCTCCATCACACTTTCTGGTTGCAGCAGGTTGAAAGTGATCGCCTCCTTGGAAGAGGTTTTCTCCCTTTTTCCATTGAGGATTTTTAACTTGCTCAACCTTTTCCACCTCTGGAGAAGTTAAGGTTTCTTCTTTCACCTGGAGCTCAGCTGCAGGAGGGCTGTGGACTGGTGGCCCTGGGGCATGTGGCTGAGTTTCGATTTCGCCCTTAGCATCCCTCAGCAAATGGGCCACAGATTGGTTTCTTTCAGTGGCGTCTTCTTCAGTTGGAGAAGACAGAGCAGTTTCCTTGGATTCACAGGGCACCGGGAAGATGTCCATTTTCTTTTTCTTTTTTTTAATATTCTTTATTGCGTTTTTATCACAAATAAAACATAGGGAATAGGGGAGGGAAAGGGGAGGGAAAAGGGGGTGGAATGGGACGTGGGGAAAGGAATACAACACAAATACACACACACACACACATCCATCCATTTTCTAATGTCCATGAGATCTCTCTACAATGACTGAAGCCTTTAGGGAAACTTCTGGAACCAGTAGTGGTTCTGCTGTCACTCCTGGCAGCTTCTCACTCTCAGGCCCCAAATCAATTTGTAGGACAGGCCTATTGTCCTGTGAAGGCTCAAATATTTTATCTCCCTCTTCTGGCCTAGTTGTTTCAGTCTGAGAGACAACTCGGTTCAAGTAGTCTGTAGACCTCATTTCAAGACTGGTTTTCTGGGCTGGTGATCTGGGATCAGCCAACTCCTGTTTACCTTGACTTGGAGCTGGTGCATTTTGGATTTCATGACTTCCCAAGCCTTCTTCTGAAGTCAAATGGTTCTTTTCAAGTGGTTGCGTGGTAACAAAGGAGACTGGTGAAGTATTCTGAGAAGTCAATGAAGGATTGCCATTTTGCCTTGGCACAACCAAACTTGGTTCCTGGGACTTCAGGCTGGGAACAGTTTCCTTCTCAGATTTCTTGGTCTCTTTTTCTCTTGTTGTCAATGCTGGTTTACTTTCTTTAAACAGCAGAGGGGACATGCAGTTTCCCTCTTCGCTCAAAGTCATCTGACTGTGATATTCAAGAACCTTTGCTCCTCTTTGGAAAAAGCCAAGCACCCACTCTCCTCTGAGGTGTCAAAGATGGAACTATACTCAGATGCCAAGCTCTGGCCGAAAACAGAGACGTGACTCAGGCAATTTTGCATCTGTGTGGGTCTTCTGTTAGAGAGTTCGCCATTTCCAAGGGAGCTGGATGAAGTTGGAGGACACATCTTGTTTAGACAAGCAGGACCTAGCACCGTCCTGCCGAGAGGCAGTTTCTGCGCCAGAGGAGCTCCCGATGGACCCCTTATCTGGTCTTCCATGCTTTCAAAGGTATCCTCCAGCATGTCTTCTATGATCCCGGCCTTCATCATTTCTTTAGATAAATCCCTCATTGTGGCCTGAATTTCAGGGATTTTTACTAAATTCTGCATGGCTCTCATGACTTCTGTGCTCTTCTGGAATGAGCCAGCTACCCTCAGGACAGCCAGCACTGAATTCATGTGGGCTTTGGAGGCATACAGTTTGCTGACAGCCTTTTGTGAATGGATCTTCTCCGTGGCCAAAACCACACACACATCTTTTTGGTCCTTTTTAGCAGCATCTTTGATTGATCCTTTTACTTTTCTTCTCGCTGAATATCTCTGATCTGCCTATCAATCACTCTCATTTCCTTTTGGATCTTCAATGACCATTCATTGATCAGCTCCTTGGGTGGCTTCTCTGGGGTCTTCCCGAACAAGCCCGTCTCTGGCCCGCCGTCCTCGCACTCCCCTTCCGGCATCAAAGAGGCCGGAACTTTGTGGCTGTGAAGATCTCTCGAAAGCGTGGTGTAGGCTTTCTGTTTGCAGGGGGCCGAACTGAGGAAAACTTGGCCCTTCTTTAACGCTGGGTGGAACATCCTGGATTGGACTTGTGATGAGTGGGACGCTCGATGTAGACCCAAGTTGAAAGCCCTAGTTGATGGCTTGACTCCCGGCCTTGCCCTTTCCTGTCTCGAAGTATTCTGCAGTGTGGAGAGTACTAATCTTTGATGGCCACCACATAATCTCTGGTTTGTCAGGGGTGGGGCTAACTGGAGGCTGGGTGCTCAATTTGCTCAGATGCCCGGAGACTCTGGAAGTCGCATCCATTTCTGGGATGAGGCTGAAGTTCTGTTCTGATAGTTGTTTCTATAAAGTCCTATCCAGGAACCTGGCTTTAATAGACTTTTTGTTGTCTTCACACTTTACACAAAGCAGTTCCTGTCTATTGGCTAAAGCTGTTTGTTCAGTCTTGAGGCGAATTTCCTCATTTTTGAGAGCCATCTCATGGCCTGCAATCTCGGCCTCAGCTTCCGCAGCTAGAATAGCAGCCTTTAGTTCCAAGCATTTTGTCTCTTTCAAATGAAAGGCTGCTCTCTCTGAGGTAACACTTCCTTTGAAGGACGTGGAGCTGGAACTCTTGTGACTAGGCGTTGCCCGTTCTCTCTTTATGGAAGCTTTACTTGAATGATGAGATCTGCAACTGAGGGGCTGTGGTGACCACTCAATCAGACTGGCTTGACTGTTGACATCCGTCAGTGGCCTCCTATCTTGCCTAGGGGATGGACTGAATTCCAAAATGTCCAACACAGCCTTGATTTCAGCTTCTTTATGATCAACATCATCCCACAGCCAGTCATTTCTAAGGCTAGCTTCCGGGTTATTGATCTCGTGGAGTAATGCAGAGATCCTATCTATTAATGCTCTCCAACAATGATGAGCATCTCTAATCTCGGCCCCACACACCTGGGCCTCTGTGGGGTTGCTTACCACTTCATATTCCTGGAGGAGGCCTGTAATGCGCTGCCATGCATTTTCAATTTGGCCTTCAAAGCATCCTCCCTATACAAGAGCTGTTCTAAACCTTTCTGTGTTGGATACCTAGACTTCAGGCTGCGCAGGGAGTATGAATGGCTAGCCCATCTGAACCCTTAGGACTTGTCATAGTTAACTATAAAGTGCAGCAAATATGTACAACCAAATATAATGGAGGGTCTATAGTGAAAACAATAAACTTATACAGCAGATGCAATATGAATGCAAACAAATGCAATAAGACTCTATGGTATGTGTAAAAATGCAATGAAACACAACAATACAGTAAATGCACTGATGTCTATGGGAATATACTGCAAAAGATGCAATGAAAACACATGCAGCAATGTTCTGTAATGTAAATCTATAGCATTTAGAAGATCAAAGCGAAAAATACCTGCAGTGATATTCTAGAGCAATAAATTCTATGGCTGTACAGTAAATTCTAAAATGCAGTGCAAACTAATGCAATGAGATCCTATAGCATGTGATAAGACAAAGCAAGTTAAATGCAGAGAGATGCTACAGCGTACAATACATCAAAGCATGGCCCAAGTAAAGCAGATCTTACAATGTAAACCAATGGCAAAACAATGGAGGCATACAAAATTATAATCAAGGCAATCTTACTGTAAGCTCTAACAATCAACCTCCAAGCAACTCCAAGCCAGCCCCTCCCCCTGGCAGAACAAGCATCAATCAACCTGCTGGAGGGCGGAGCACAAACCAAGGAGCAGGAAACAGGAGGAGTGGTTCCTAAGGAATAAGGAACCAATCAGGAAGAGTGGGAGGAACCTGCGTCAAGATGGCTGAATTTCCAAAAACCTGTTCACATCAGGCTTTCAAAAATGGACTGAAAAGCCTTGCCTGGGCTGGAAAACTTCGGCCTGCAAGGCTCACTCTTGCTGCTGCCTCTTGCTGCTGAGGCCAGGAGGCTATGGCTGGAAGGCTGCCTTTCTTCCCTTGCTTTGTCTTGCTTCCTTGGTTGGGATGGGATTCTGAGTAGATCTTCTTTAAGATGCCTTTTACGTGGCTTTAGCTTCTCTTCAGGCCTGGAGGCCTTTCCTCTGGGATGTGGAGCCTTTCCTGGGATATGGAGGCTTTTCCTGGGATTTGCTGCAGGAACAGATAAGCTGCCTTTTGCCCCTCTGTCTGGCTGCTTTGCTTTGCTTTGCTTCCTTGCTTCGCTGGGTCCTGGATGGGCTTCTGAGATCACCAGGTCGGGAGGGCTGCGTTGGGTAGCAGCACTCAGATCACTAAATTCAAAAAATTCCTTCCTTAAATATATTAAATGTTCTTGTAGTTCATCTATTTCTGTTTTATCTATTTCCTCTTTTTTAGCTCTCAGACTTGCATACACTTGTATATCTCTCTTTATCGTATATTCTTTTTCCAATTCCTTTATCTATTTTTCTAAATTCCTTTTCCTTTCTTCTTGCCTTTTTGAGATTAATTGTCTCTTTTATGCATAACCCATTCACCACCGCTTTCATTGTGTCTCATAGCACTCCCTTTGATACTTCCCTTTCATTAAATCCCCAAATTTCTTGCCATTCTGATTTCACTATATCCACAATCTCTCTATAATTCAAAATTTTCATATTCAATCTCCACCTCATCATTTTATCATAATCACATTTCAAAGCAATCTCCATTGACACCAGGGAATGATCCAAAATATTGATAATTCCAATATCAGCATTTAACAATTTACTTAACATGTTTTGTAAAACCCCTCCTTTCTCCTCCTCATCCTTTCCATCTCTGTCTTGTTTCTTTATTATGCCGAGCTCCTTCAATAGTTGAAGTCCTTGCTTCAAAAAAGTCAATTCTGTACCATTTGCCTCTCCATTGGAATTTGAGCAATGCTGGGTATCCCCAGGTATACATATTCCAGCCTTCACTAACTGAATTGTAATTAGCATCATTGAATATCTCCAGTTTTTAGTTTCAGAGCAGTAATCATTAAATATTTCCAGCTTTATTTCTCCCATCTTCAAATTTTCTGGGTTCTACCTCAGTACTTTCATTAAATCTTCATTTTTGGCAAAGTTATGTACTCGAATTATTATGTTCTTAGGTGTTATAGAGACATCACACTGGCAACAAAGATCTGCATAGTCAAAACAATGGTATTCCCCGTAGTAACCTACGGATGTGAGAGCTGGACTTTAGGGAAGGCTGAGAGAAGGAAGATAGATGCTTTTGCACTGTGGTGTTGGAGGAAAGTTCTGAGAGTGCCTTGGACCACAAGAAGATCCAACCAGTCCATACTTCAGGAAATAAAGCCCGACTGCTCATTGGAGGGAAGGATAGTAGAGGCAAAGATGAAGTACTTTGGCCACATCATGAGAAGAAAGGAAAGCTTAGAGAAGACAATTATGCTGGGGAAAATGGAAGGAAAAAGGAAGAGGGGCAAGATGGATGGATGGTATCCTTGAAGTGACTGGCTTGACTCTGTAGGAGCTGGGGGAAGCTCTAGCGTGGGATTGTCCATGCGGTAATGAAGAGTCTGAAGCGACTGAACGAATGAACAAGAGCAAGGTGTTATTTTGTTTCTTCCAGCTGGAAGACGATGATCTCGTTCTAGATCCATTTCCGTCCAGTTTAACAATGGTGTAACTTTTTGCAAACACTTCAAATTTCAGTTTTCAAATCTTCTTTCCTGCTCCCTTTCGGCAAATTTTTAATTATAACATTATACCTTTTCTAATTATCTTGCATATAGACACATTTTTTCCATATCTGAAAGTTCGTTATCACTTTGTGGATTTAATTGTTTGTATCTCTCCATATATTGTTTGTAGCTTACTTTGGATAGTCTGAAATTTGTCATCTGAGATTTTCCTTTTTTGCATCCAATTGCTTCTTCATTTCTTTGCCATTGACCCGGATTACCAGTTTCATAACTTCAATATCATCCTTTCTCTCTTGCTTCCTCATCTCTTTCTTTTTCAAACATCAATTTCAATTCCTTTGTTACTTATTACTCTCTTCTTTAGTTAGTTCTGTTACTTTGCTTAACAACTTATTATTATCCATTTCTTTCTTTTTACTACTACCTTCTGCCCCTGTAATTAAAGACGGAAGCGATGTGGAAGTAGATGTAATAGATATGGAAGAAAGGGTACAATGTATCTGCCTTCTAGGCTTGTTTGATAAAAAAAGGTTCAAAACTCATTTCGGATGTAGGGGGTGCTGGTGGTTAGGATCTAAAGTCAATTCCGATTTTCACAGAAAAAAGTTCAAAACTTTTCAAAACTTTTGAGACTTCCGAATCCTTCAATCATGGTTTCAAAGTGTTATTTCCTGTTTCATTGGGTGGTCTTTACTTTGAAAATAGCTGTTTTATTCTGGAAGGGGGGAAGCAAAGGGAAGAAATCCATCCAAACTGGGTTAAACAGCGGCTCTCGCCCAGGACTGAGGTAGGAGAGAAAGGAAACCAAAGAAAATCCATCCACACTGTGTTAAACTGCTTCTCTCACCCAGGACTGACATGATAGAGAAAGGACACTTAAGGAAATCCATCCAGACTGGGTTAAACTGTTTCTCTCACCAAGCACTGACGTGGGAGAGAAAGGAAACCAGAGGAAATCCATCCAAACTTGGTTAAACTGCTTCTCTCTCCCAGGACTGGCGTGGTAGAGAAAGGAAACCGAAGGAAATCCATCCAGACTGGGTTAAACTGTTTCTCTCGCCAAGCACTGACGTGGGAGAGAATTCCATCCAAACTGGGTTAAACAGTGGCTCTCACCCAGGATTGACGTGGGAAAGAAAGGAAACTTAAGGAAATCCATCCAAACTGGGTTAAACAGCAGCTCTCGCCCAGGACTGACACAAAAGGGAAAGGAAACAAAGGGAATCCAACCACACTGGTTTGAAAAGCTGAATCATTTCTGACTCGCTTACTGATTTGTAGGAGTAATGGCACAAAAAAGCTTCAAAATGGCAAGGATACTTTCGGGTTCCCAAATCACTTCGAAATCGCTTCAAAATGGAATTTGATCTGATTTTTTCCTGAATTACGAAGATTCTAACCGAACCTTACCATGCCTACTGTTTTCCCTTGGCCAGCGGCAGACTCCTTCTCATTTTCACTGGGGTCTTTGGGGTCACTCTTTCCAACTCTTCCAACCTTGCAAATGCTTTGTCTGATGGTTTTGTTCGTACCCAGAGGAGATTCCTGAGTGGGGGGCTTTTCTGCTCCTTTTCTTGCTATTGTTTCCTCCTTTTCATCCAAATTCCCATCAATTCCGCCCCATCCAATTGTTTATAGAGTTTATAAAGCCTTTCTTGTTTTCTGCTCTTTCTTCCTCTTAATTAACTGGCTTTACTCCACTCTGCATAACCCAAAATAAAGTCTTGATTATGCTTATACTTTGCCTGAGAGCTTCAGGGAGTTCTTACTTTCTCCCCCTTGCATTCAAATTACCCTTTTGTAGTTTTGCAGTTTGCAGGGCAGTTTGCAGGGCAGCTCTCCCTCCTTACTCTGCTTATCACAATTCTCTCTGCTTGCTTCTTCAAAGGAGAGACCGAGTGACCTGCTGCTTATATAATCTGTTACAACATTCCCAATTTCAATTTGAGTTGTTCCTTAAAGTCTTTTATAATTATCTGGTCATTTATAAGCTTGTTCAAGCTAATATTGTTTTTCAGCTGTGTTTATATGCTCAGTAATGACGAATTCTCATTCACTTTCCTTTACCCACTCAGTTGACATTCAAAAATATTGAGCTTATATTTACCTTTTGAAGATTTATTTCTTGCTCATTAGGTCCTCCACCACTTCCCCCTTCTTTCCAGTCCAATAAAAGATATATCCAATTCTCTTTATCGGCTCATTTTCACTGCTTATTTCTATTTTGCTCTTGGGCCAGCCCGGGATGCCTCTTTACCCAGCAATAGATGCCTCCGCCCTCCAGACATCATTAATGGCAGGAGGTGACATGTCCATCTGGCAAGCGTATCACCTCCTCCTCCTCCGCATTGATAGCTGGGGCAGGCCTAGAGTCGAAGAGCCCTTCAGTCAAGCTGAAGCTTGGCAGTGGGAGTCAAGCAGCTCAGGAGGGCAGCCCTCAGGTGCTAATTGGCTCCTGCTGCTAGGATTCAGCCTGACCACTCCAGGCCTGCCTAGGCTTTTAATGCGGAGTAGGAGGCTATTAATGCACAGTCATCTGGCGAGTGTATTTCTGCCTCCTCCTCCTCCACCACATTAGACAAAGACTGCTGCTCGGCCATTTTGGCTAATGAGGAGCAAGGCGGTATGGGAAATGTAGTTTAACAGCAGGGCTTTTTGCAATCTCTACCATTGGGGGCCTGACCTTCAAAAACTACAAGAATGGCTGTGTTTAGTCATACCCACCTAACCCCTCGGCATTGCCAGGGAAATAAAACCATGAGATTTTAAAAACTTTTTAGGCTTTACAAAAGTTACAAAATGGTTATAAAAATTAAAATTACCTTGGGAGACAACCGAACATTATGGAATATTTCAAAAAAAAAAAGAGGGCAAGTCATTCAAATTTAGATTTGCCCCTCCCACTTTTCCTGCATGGTTCAAAACTACTTCGGAAGCCCAGAGTCGGTAGATTTTTATGACTTTTAGGCTTTTCCAAACTGAACGTATCTAACTCTAATCACTGCCCAGTAAGTCATTGTTCAATAGCTACTATTAAAGTTTAAAGTTTCCACTAAAGTCATTCTTAAAAATGTACCTGTTCCTACTTACATACAAATTCAACTTAAGAATAAATCAATAAAACCCATCTTGCCTGAAACTTCAAGTTGCTTGTTGATTTAGGAAGACCCCATCCATTTATCATGGTTTTGTTAGGTAAGAAATACACAGAGGTGGTGTTGTCAGTTCATTCCTTCATAGTATAGCCTAGAGCATGACTGTCCAACTGCTGGCCCTGCAGGTGTTTTGGACTTCAACTCCCAGAAATCCTAGCCAGTTTACCAGCTGTTAGGATTTCTGGGATTTGAAGTCCAAAACACCTGCAGGGCCGGCAGTTGGACAGCCCTGGCCTAGAGCACCTGATGGCCACCCATCCAAGTACTAACTACCCAAGGCTGACCCTAGTTAGCTTCCAAGATAAGATGGGATCTGGTGCTTAGTGTATTTAGATTGATTTATTGTAGTTTAAATATGTTCCTTTTTCAGCCAAGAAGGAAATACATACCCATGGTAATGGAAAAACAAGTGTGTTTATTTTTTAACATAGGTGCTTCCTCAAGTGATTCAAGCAACTGATTTTAGGAGGCATATTTTCATATAGAATAACTCTGAGCATAAACCATCTAACCTCCAAAGACATTACAGTATGTAAATAGAAACTGGCTGACATAAAGTCAGGGATGATCCAGCAAAATACCTTCAACATGACATTTCCCCATTTTTGTTATCTGCCTGCTGAAGTGTCTTGGATGTAATTGCCTGCAGCACTTGAAATAATCTTAACACATGTAATAACTGGGAGGAAAAAGAACAAAATACTTCACATCAGGTTAAAGAACTCTACAGATGTACACACAATTACAGAAATATTTTTTAAAGTTATGAAGAAACAATTGAAGAATTAAAACTGAAAGTATTTTTATTTCGATTGAGGCCTTATCAGAAATTCCCATATTTTAATTTTCTGATGTTGCTGACTGCTTTGGTTTCCCCCCTCTCTCTTTAAAGCATAAATTCAGTTTAGTTCAGCAATATATAGAAAAAAGAATTTATTAACATAACATTAATGATATCACTGTTTACCCTATAATTTGCTAATTATAAGGAAGCCAACATGTTATAGAAAGTAGGCTTGTTTGATTTTTTAAAATGGTTCAAAACTAATTTCAGATAAAGTTGGCACTGGTGGTTTGATTCTAAAGTCAATTTCGATTTTCACAGAAAAAAATGCAAAACTTTTCAAAACTTCCAAATCATTTTGTTAATGGTTTGAAAGTATTATTTATGTTTCATTGGGTGGTCTTTACTTTGAAAGTAGTTGTTATACTCCAGGAGCATGGAAAAGCAAGTGGAGGAAATTCCTTCCCTCTCCAGTTTAAAACTGGCTTCTCTGGCTTGAGCCAGAAGTGGCTAAAGCAAAGGGAGGAAATTCAGCCTTCCCTGGTTTAAAACTGGAAAACTGGCATACTGTTCGGTATTCGCAGATATGTAAAACAGATTCATGAGCCAATAGATTTCTGGGTCTTGTTCCAGTGCTATGACCAAAAGTGTGCCCTCAAGCCTATCATGTCAGCTTGGAATCTCTGCCAATGGGTAGTTTTCCAAAGCACTATGGAGTGGAATTGAAAATTAAGAAGTTTCCATCCCTCTCCAAGTAATAAGAAGCTTTGCGATAATGACTGTGATGGTTCCAAAGTGACACATTGCTGGAAGATAGCTTCCTTGCTCAGCACCCCACTTGCTAGCACTTTGGAAAGCATTCTATAGAAAGAAGTTTCCTCCTCATTTTTTCTGACATTTAGAATAGCTGTATCTATTTAATTTGACTGATGAAGATGGATTAGTTTTTCTTGTGGTTGGTTTTGATAAGACCTTGCCAATATTTTCAACTTACTCGATGAATTTTAATATTAAGAATTTAAGATTAAAAATTCAAATATGGAAGAAGGTAATACTGACATAAATTTCTAAACCTCTTACCATGAAGATTATGATGCTTTTGTCAGTTTCACTGAGAAGTTATTATGCAGGGACTGTTTCCATATTCTTCTTTTTAACCACAGTAGTAAAATGTGCATTAGCACTAATCTTGATATTTTTACTGCTGCATACATTAAACCAGACATAGCAAAACATTGCCAATCTGGGACCTTAGTGTGCACACTTGTGTACTATACAGATGTCTGATAATGAAATTTGGTCAAACTTACTTTTTCATTATGTGAATTATTTTGTACATTGTAATTATATTTTCTCTTAATTATCCCCAGCCCCCACAAATGAAAAACACCAAACAATATCATCAATTTCCTTGGGGTAATTGTGGTAGTTCCTTGATCATTCTGGTTACTGTTCCTTCACTTTTCCAGATCTACATTATCCTTCCTTTTATGGGAGCATTGTGAGGGGTTTCTTTGTAACCTGGTTTTACCACATTGTGCTATTTAATTGTTTTTTTTTACTTTTGTATTGCATTTTTTAAAGTTTGACTAAAGTGTTGGATTGTTAGTTGCCTTGAGTTCCCATGAGGAAAAGGTGGGATATAAATAAAGATGATGATGATGTGACTATAGCCACTTTTACACTGCACAATAATAGAACTATAGTTTCTCTGTGGCTGTCTTGGCAAATTCCTATAGAATCTTGGAGTTTGGTGACACACTAGACATGCTGTTGGGATTATACTTCTAATTGTCCTAAGCTATAAATCCCAGGATTCCATAGGATGCTATAGCAATATTATTCTACAGTTAGAGGGATATAATTCCATGAAATATAGCAATGTGTCATAGCTGCATCTTATGGAAACCTGACACTGTAATTTGAGAAGGCTGGAAGAGATACTGGAAATTCCTAGGATGGAACCACAGGCACATCTTCACTGACACTGATTTTGGGGACAATCAGCATGCTGGACACAACATCAACTCCAATAACTATCCCCATAGGGACTTTCCCAACTGCTACAGAGATGGGAGGAAGTCCTCAGCATGACAATAACTTGAGAATCAATATTGTTGCTAAGAATATATGAAGACTTCTGTGGAGCAAAAAGTGTCTGAAAGAAATATACTATTGCTTCTCTAGCTGATCTGCGGGATTCCTAGTAAGACACATTTGTCATGACTGTGAGGACTGTCCCAATTATCTGAGAATTACCAAACTATCAGTTTCAGGTTTCAGATGAGGAAATTAGAAACTATAAAATTGTTATTATCCTCCGCTGGCTACCAGTTTGAAAACTAAGTCCAAGATATGTGATCAGACTTTTAAAGTAGCATATTTTCTACCCGTCTTGAATCCTTCTGGTTGTATCTCACTGCTTACCCAGAAAAGGAATCTGTTACTGCTGTCCAAAAAGTTTCTTTCTTAGGAAAATTAGAAGCTGCTGGAGGAAGTTTATGAGAAGCACTAAGTAGTACTGTATTTTAGTAGAAATGGGAAGTTGGACTTATTATGAAATGTTGTTTTGGTCTTCAGGGATGAGAGATCAAAGGATTAATTCCTCTTCTGATAAGTAAAAGTATCAAAGAGAAGAAGCATTTTGCCTGCCAGTTTACAGGATTTAACTTCAATATACAAACAGCTTGCTTACCACCTCCAGAAAAAAAACAAGACCAGGCATCAACTTATTGGTTGAACAGAGCGACTGTATTTAACCTAGTTAACATTTTATTTTGATCAGGAATGCCAGAAGGAGATTTGCTGATGTAGGAGTCAGTTCCAAATCTCTTCATCCATCCCAGACTGAAAAACCTGAGCCCCAACAGCACTCATGTTACTGGACTATAACCTTGCCTGCCATATTGAAAGAAGACCCGTCCTAAGAAATCCTCATCCACAAATCTTCCAACTTAAATAAAGATGAACCTTATCTAATCTCATGGGTATCCTCATTCCCCTCAAAGAGACCAATGTGAAGAATTGCCTTTTATCAAAAGTTCCCCATCAATATTTTCCAGAATCCTGTACCTTCTTTCCCCACCTGGACCTATTTACAAGCATATCCCATAGGGTTCCCATATGTCCCTTATTCTAAGGGACGTTCCTTATTTTGGCCCTAAAATTTGTGTCCCTTATTTTCAGGCCCTGTCCCTTATTTTTGACTAGCAGGACAGGACTGGGCGGGGTTGACCAGAGGAAGGTGTGTGCTGTGGTTTCCACAGCAATGCCTGCCCGGGGATTCCAACTCGCAGGGCAGCCTGCATCCCCGTTGGAAGGAAGAGGTGATACAGGACTTTTTCAAAGTACAGTAGACTAATTAACCGTTACCCAAGGGGAATGTTGAATCATGTTGGATAACGATAGTTTCTGGTTGCCTGAGAGTTACTCTTAAAATAGGCCTAGCTGTGCATCCCAATACTATACAATGCTGTGTGTCCCATACTATACTATACCATTAACTATCGACATAATAATCATGAAGATGTACTGTCTTATAAAATTTATTTTATTTTAATGTTTAGACAGTGCACTTTTAAAGTCAGCAAAGTCAAGTACTAAATACAGATGGAGAAAATTAGGTAGTTCTAATAATGTTTTTTCTGCATGACAAAGCATGCAGAAACATACCATGTACTGTTAAGAGGGTATAAGTCAGCTTCTTTTGTGAGTTTCAATCATTATCTTATTCTGTTAATAAAACTATTTCTACATAATGTTTGAGTTTCAAGTTTTTAATGAAGTGTCCCTTATTTTTGTGAAAATCCCTTAAATGTCCCTTATTTCTTATATCAAAAAATGGCAACCCTAATATCCCATAATCCATAGTAGATGATAGGTGAAAACCCACTGGAGAAGGTGATACATTTCTACTTGGTCCTGACATAAACATTTGAAGCCTATATGGCACAATGTGATGGGAGGGTGGGCTGAGCACAAAAGGGGGAGTCACAAGGTAGTCAGAATATTTAAATCCCCCGTCTCTATGGTATTCTGGGCCAAAATGCAATTATCTAATAGGCTTGGTTGATTTAAAAAATGGTTCAAAACTCAGTTCGGAAGTAGGGGGCGCTGGTAGTTCAATTCTAAAGTCACTACCAAATCCCCCCCCCCCCCTCCAATCGAAACTTTCCAAAACTTCTGAATTGATTTGTTAATGCGGACATGCATGCACAGCAGGGGAAAACAGCACTGGCACTGGGGGAAATTCAGGTGATTCTCCCTCACTCATTTTAGACCAATCCTGATGAAACTTGCTACAGTGGTAGGACACATGGACCACAGTTGGCTCACCAAATTTCATAACTTTTGACTTAGCTATCGATTTTTAGCAAATTTTCAGTTTTTATTTTTAAAACCGCCATTTTCTTAATAATAAAGAAAATCTGTTTCTGGTTTGAAAATGTTATTTCCTGTTTCATTGGGTGATCTTTACTTTGTCATCAGATGCTGGAGTTCTATAACAGATGTTGTAACCTTGGTTTTGGCTTTCAGTCTGCTGAGGTTAAATAGCTTGTCATCTGTCCGATAGATGATTTCCACTCCGGTGGGAAGCTTCCCATCAACAAGATGAAATATCATAGCAATGAAGACGGAGAATTAGGTTGAGGCAATAACACATCCCTGTTTGACAACTGATTCTACCTTAAATTGGGCACTTTGGGAGCCATTGCTGTCCAAGACTGTTGCCATCATGTCATCATGGAGAAGCCGCAGGATGTTCAATGAATGTCATGTTCAGTGGTTGGTTTTGTTCCCTGCATTTTTTTCTTGGAGCTGTCATGTAGGGAAAATCACTTCCACTGTTCCTCTGGAGAGGCGGAAGCCATTCTGGAATTCTGGGAGGGTGTCTTCTGAAAGAGGTAGAAGGCGGTTTGCAAGGATTCTTGTGAGGATTTTGCCAGCGGAGATTAGAAGGGAAATACCTCGATAGTTTCAGCAGTCTGTTCTTTCCCCTTTTTGGAAAAGGGTGATGATGGTGGCATCCTTGAAATCTGCTGGGATTTTCTCAGTCACCCACACTTTTTCAATGAGCTGGTGGAGTTGTTGTGTCAGCTCAGGTCCCCCCTCTTTAAAGATTTCAGCAGGTATCCCATCAGGTCCGCTGGCTTTGTTTTTTTTGTTGTTGTTGGCTGCATTGCTGACTTCTTCCAAGCTAGGCAGTGCTGCAAGCTCATCCCTGATTGTTGTTGTTGTTGTGGGATTTGTGAGAGAACCTCTTTGGCCACATTGGAGCTGTGATTCAGGAGGCTTTGGTAGTGTTCTTTCCAACGTAGTGCAATTGATTTTTTGTCCTTCAGAAGTTTGGTTCCATCTGATGAATGTAAAGGGTGGATGCCATGGTTTCTTGGTCCATAGATGACCTTTGTGGTTTTGAAAAATCCCTGAGCATCATGGGTATCTGCCAGGTGTTGGATTTCTTCAGCCTTCTTTGTCCACCAAATGTTCTTGAGTTCTCTTGTCCTTCTTTGGACCTCAGCTTTTGCACTGGTGTAGATCTTTTTCTTAGCAGCACAGTTGATGTCTCTCTGCCATGTTTGGAAGGCTTTCCTTTTCTTGTCAATTAGCTGTTGGATCTCATCATTTTTGTCAAACCAATCATGATGTTTCTTGGTTTGATATCCAATAGTTTCTTCACAAGCTGTGATGATGGAGGTCTTCAGTTTGTTCCAATGTTCCTCAACATTTTTGGGGTGTTCTATGGGTAGATGTTCCTTGAGTGCTGTTTGGAGTAGGGCTTGTTTGGAGGGCTCCTGAAGGGCTTGGGTGTTCATTTTGCGCTTCGTCTTTCTTCCTTGGATTCTGTGTTTGGGGGTGATTTTAATAGCCATCATGGATTGGATTAACCTGTGATCTGTTCAGCAGTCACCAGCCCCTGTCATGGCTCATGTGAGAAGTACATCACGGTGGTCTCTGGCACGTGTGATTACGGAGTCTAAGAGGTGCCAGTGCTTTGACCAGGGGTGCTTCCATGATGTCTTGAGCTTGTTTTTCTGGTGGAAGAGCATGTTGGTGATGACAAGGTTGTTTTCTGCACATTTTTCCAACCCTGTCTTTTCCTATGGTCCCTGGCCACAGGTTGAAGTCTCACACGACTCTTGCATTAAAGTCCCCCAGGGGGATAATTTTGTCCTCCTTAGATATCTCTGATAGGACAGTGTCCAGCTGACAATAACATTTTCCTTGATGTCTTCATCAGCATCTAGTGTTGGTGTATAGGCACTTATGATGGTTGCCTGTTTGTTTTTGGCAAGATTGATTCAGAGGGTTGAGAGTCATTTGTTGATGTCTGTGGGTGCTTCGGTCAGATGCTTCATCAGATCATTTCTGATAGCAAAGCTAACTCTGTGTATTCTTTGTTTTTCTTCAATCCCTTCTAGAAGGTGTAGCTTCCTTTTTCTTCCTTCAGCTGTCCCTCTTCTGCACTCAGGGTCACCTGAAATGCTGCTATGTCAATATTAAAGCATCCCGGCTCCCTTGCAATGATAACAGTTCTGCATCCCAGGAGTTTACTGTTGGTGTTGTCCATCAGTGTCCATATGTTCCATGTTCTAAAGTTCATTTTTCTTTTTTGGCCACAGGGTGGTGACTCCTCTGGATGTGGCAGTCCAGTCAGAGATAAGAGAGGCAGACTATGTTAAAGGCATCTTTTCTAGCCACTTCCCCATGTGGGGTGAGCAGAGTGGATCCTAAAAAGGGCTGCTCAGTCATGGATCCAACTGCTGAACTACTCAACTGCCTCGGACCTTGAGGTAGAATGACTGAGTCCATATCCATCACCCATGTGCCAGTCTGCGACTAGTGGCTTCCAGATTTCAAAGTCCTGCCCCTGTCACCTCTTGCTGATCGTCATAGGACTTTTGTTGGTTTTCTTTTATTTTTCTTGGAAGATGTCTGTGAGTGAGTTTTTTTTAATGTGTGGAGATCAGTGCACAGCTGATCAACACATAGTCTTCACAGACTAGTGCCATGGTTAACACGATGACCGTGGCTTCTCAATCTGTTGCAGCCTTCTTCCTCCCTCACAGCCATTATCTGCCGCCTGCTCCACCGTTGAGGTTTTAAAGTCAAACATCCATTAATTCAACAATTTAGACTGATTGAAGTGAAGCATGCTATCTATCTATTTGTAAGTATTGTTCTAATAGTAGTATTTTTGACATGATATTCTGGTAGCACAAAAATAGTTTTCTTTGGTTGAGGAGGATTTTGCTGCACTTTAACTTTTAACAGCAAGGGATTTATGAAATTAATTGTACTTTGCATGAGGAAGACTACGAATGTATGGGTTTATTTTCTGTTAGTTTCAGGAACTAGCACTCTTTCTTGCTAACAAAATACAAAGTATTTTCTTTATTGAAAACCTCCTTTTCTTGGCTCATTTATGCACTTGATACTGATAAAAAGAGTTGGCTGTCCTCCTTCCTCCGGAACCGGACACAGCGAGTGAGGAGGGGTGAGGTGGTCTCCAAGGGTTCCCCCTTAATTTGTGGGGTTCCCCAGGGGGCTATCATTTCCCCTCTATTATTTAACATCTATATGCGACCACTTGCCCAGCTGGTGTGCAGCTTTGGGCTTGAGTGCCATCAGTACGCTGATGACACTCAGCTTATTCTGAGGATGGAGGGCCGGCCCAACTCTGTACCCGATAATTTCCATCTTTGCCTCGAAGCCGTCACTGGATGGCTTCGAGCCAGTAGGTTGAAGGTGAATCCAGCGAAGACGGATATCCTTTGGCTGGGTCACCCGGGTGGTGGGGGACTCCAGCTTCCAACTCTGGACAGCATGGCTCTATGACCGTTGTCATCAGTAAAAAGCCTTGGTGTCCACCTGGACACTCGGCTTTCTATGGAGACTCACATCTCCATGGTTAGCCGAGTTGCGTTTTTCCATCTCCACCAGGCTTGGAAGCTGGCCCCCTACCTGTCCCGTCGTGACCAAGCGACAGTCATCTCAAGGTTAGACTACTGTAACGCTCTTTACATTGGCCTGCCTTTGTCGGTGACCCAGAAACTCAAGTTGGTGCAGAACGCTGCAGTCCGTCTGCTCACAGGCGTGCCTGTGAGCCACCGTATTACACCTATTCTGCAGGAACTGCAAGGGCTGCCTGTTGAATTCCAGATCACCTTCAAGGTGTTAGTTTTGACTTTCAAGGCCTTGTATGGTCTGGGGCCAGTGTACCTGAGGGACCACCTTACCCCATTCTGTCCCACGAGATCACTGAGATCATAAGACCAGGATCTTCTTCTTGTCCCAGGTTGTCGCACCCCAAGGGCTTCAGGCAGCGTTTTTGCCAGGGTCTGCATTCTGCCCGCCTGACTACAAGAAACTTTCCAGCACAGCTGGGTTAACTCCCGGCCCCTGCTGTGGGCCTCTTTGCTGCTTTCATGTGCCTCCCAGGAAATATGCTACAGAAAAGGCATGTCAAGGCCAGGCTGGGCCCACTAGGCTGATAGCAGAAGCGGGAACTCAGAGCACCAAGCGCGACTCCCCAGCCCAGGTGGTTCGCGCTAATGAGGCACTGCATTCTTCAGGACTGAGGTTCTCAAAACAACCCGGGAACCATCCATCACAGGTTGTGACGTCCGATGCACTCTCAGAATGCTATAATTGCTCAGAGCACCCTCCAGTCCTTGTCTCTTACCAACGTCACATTCAGGATGAACTGAGAGAACAGCCGTGGGGGCTTTCCCTCCCAGGGGACGCCAGCCAGCCAACTCTAAGTTGGTTCGTCTCTGCTCCACTGTGCCAGGACCCTGCTTCATCCACAATTGGGCTGTGCCCAGCATGCACTCCAGGTCGCCGTTGGAACCGGAGAGAAAAGCCTGAAAGACTTTCCCAGCTAATGCTGAAACCAGAAGGACCTTCCCAAGCTTTTGCTCTACCCTGTTTCCAGGAAACCCTTCCTGGCCTTTCTGTGTGCGGCCAGGAACCCGAGGAAGACTGCCTAGCTACCTATTGGCATACTACGCAACGCCTGCCCGGATTCCCTCCGTTGCAGGAACATCTTGGCATTGTTTACCGTGGATATTTTCTACATCGACTCTGTAGCTGCTTGCCGCAAAAGCCAAGCCTTGATGGGGACCCTGTGCCAAGTCAAGCCACGTCAACAGCGGTAAGCCTTTCCTGCTTTCTAAGTCCTACTGTGGAATCACCTTGCTAATGGCTAAGCATTGTTAGCTGAAAGACTGAAGCTGCTAGCCTCACCGCCTTCGGGCTATCAAGGCCTTGTACCAGTAATCCTGCTTTTGTTTGCAACTAAAGACTAAAGCGAATTGCTAGGCAATTCATCTTGGACGCAGTGTTTCAACAGTGCTTATTAGAGACCTTCCTTACACCCGGTTTGAGTCTCAAGATTCCCTCCGCATGGGATTCCGCATGGGATCTTATCTGTGGACCTTTGGTGTTTGCGGAAACTGCCCTGTTTACTGCATCGGCAGAGATTTCTTCCAGAGACACTTTTGCCCTGCCCTGCACTGAGCCGTGCTCCAGTTCATCGAGGAGTCTTGGGGCGATCCCATGAAAGATCAATTGCCTGTTGAACTTCCTTGCATTCTCTCTACGGAGCTCAGCCTTCTTGCGCCAGCTGAGCCCCACAGAGATCATCTAGCACATCCCGGCCTTTTGCATTGGCCGAGTACTTTCCTGAGTTTTCCCTTTGGCATCCGGCTTGATCCCTGCCAGCGGCCCTATTGCAACGGGTCGCTGCAACCCTGCTGTTCCTGTTTGCTACGGGACTATTTACTCCGTGCTAATCCCTGTTAAAGCTACTATCCAGAGGCCTTATTACGACTGCCTTTGAACCTTTTACCTTGCCTTGCTACTATCAATAAAACCCAGTTGTACCCTTGCCATTGTGTGGTCTGTCAGGGAGGTCAAGTGTCATGGCCCACTGCGGGGCGACACAGGTGTCATGCCCCAGCCTGTCTTCATAGCCAAGCCAGACCAAAGCCATGTTAAATCCAAGTTACCAGCCAGGCCCGGGAGAGAACCAGTGCAGAGGGCTCCGCGCCAACCAGCGGTCAAGGTCAAACACATCCCTCTTTCTTCCCATGCGGATAAGAAGCACTGGGAAAGCAAAGCTTCCTTATCCCCCGGTTCCCCAGGTGCAGCCAGTAATGAGCTAACATTCTTGCCTGCTGAGAGAGCTCTGGGAAAGGCCGGCCCACAAACTGTTCCTGAGAAAGTACTACGCCGAAGTCAGCGCATTCAAGACCAAAACATTGGTGGGCTATTTAAGTTGGTTCCCGGGGGTGCTCGGCATCTCGTGCCAACGTTCAGCTTTCATTGCCAAGCTCCACGGAATCCAAGTCCAAGTTTAGGCCGCAGAGCCTCCACGTCACCGTACTCAAGTACCATGCGAAGCCATAGTTTGCCAAGGACTTATCCCAGATTTTAGCCCATTGGGGTGTCAAGATTATTTCTTCATTTTTTGGATCTTTGGACTCTTTAAAGACTATTGCCTTGCAATCTGGATGCTAAGAGCATCAGTGGATTATCTTTTATTATTTTCTTCTTTTATTATCTATTCTAAATAAAGCATTTAATCATGGCTGCTTCGTGGTGGTTTACTGAGGGATCCTCAAGGTCTAGGTTGCAACACTGAGTGTTAAAGTCTATCGCCTTACTTCGATGAGGAGAAGGGCATTCTCCATTATTGCCCCCACCCTCTGGAACTCCCTACTGCCGGAGATCAGGTCACTTCATGACCTCCTGGCTTTTCGGAAAGCCTGTAAGACCTGGCTATTCCGGCAGGCCTTTGAAACTTGAGGGTCTAATCATATATGATATTTTAAGCTTTAAATAGTGTTCTTTATGATTAATGCATTTTATACTGTGTACTGTGTTCTGTTTGATTTGTGAGCTGCCCCGAACCACCCTGGGAGTGGCGGCCAAGAAATCGAATAAATAAATAAATAAATAAAAAGTCACCTGAAAATCTTGAGTAGGTTCCACTGACAGTCATTCTTTCATTGAATACTTCAGCATTTTGGGGAAATGTTTTGACTTCATTTGGAGGACATTTATTTTGAGAAACATAATGAGACTTTGCTTGCATTGCACAGTGGAGTTTGTAAACTGCCACCCCAATTTCCTATATTAGTTAACAGAATATTCAGGAATCAACTGTGATTTTATTAGGCAGGAATTGATTTCTTTGTGCTGTGGCTCTGCTTGTTGACAGGGAGTGAGTCATTGAATTTGGCATGAAATCTTAATGAGTTCATTCTTTTTAAAGTGATCAAAACCTACCACTTCTTTTCAGCTGCTTCCCCATGTCACAAAGAAAATGGGATGCCAGCAACAAATAAATGATTGTCAGTCTAATTAAGCTTATCAGAATAGCAATGGAATAGACAGCTTTGCAGAATTGTAGACGAAAACGTGTTGGATGTTTCAGTCCGTTATCCTGGAAATTAGTCAAAATACCTTTTGCTCAATGATGTAAGAGAGATGCATATTCTTTGCATTACAATTGCCCCATCTTGAGCTTAGTAACATATAGTTCACTGTAGACAAGCATGTGTAAGACAAATGAGTTAAATGCAACACATATTAACCCACACAGTACTATTCAATTGTTTGTTTTTAAAAAAATTGTGTATTTGCTTTGTTTTAAATGAGACCAAAGTGTGTGATTGTTAGCTGCCTTGAGTCCCCAAGAGGAGAAAGGTGGGGTATAAACAAAGTCAATAAATACTGTATTTACTTGAGTCTAATGCACAGTTGTATCTAATTTTCATAACACTGAAGTCCAAAAGTATTTACCATATTTATCATATTAAGTGAATCTAATGTACACCCTAATTTTGGAAAGGTAATTTGGTCAAAAAAAAGGTGACCATTAGAATTGAGTAAATGTGGTATTTCACTGGACAGAAAATGTGTTAAATCTGTAAGCTGTAGAATGATAGCCTGGGGAATATATATTATATACACAGTCAATGAACAGCACCAAGCCTGAGGACCATTTACACTATATAATTATAAAACTATGATTCCACTTTTCATCCTAGGTAACAATAGCCAAAATTGTCTTTTCAACCTGTTGCAAATTTCCAATTTTTGCTAGCATCTACTGATTTGTTTTCCAGAACAAGTTCATTTTTGTGAGAGCATACATTACTCACCCCCTTCAAAAGCCTAATTGTACATTGTGTTGATATCAGGAGAAATATCCTTCACAGATGGAGGCAAAATTAAAACATTCTGAATTGTGACATATATGTCATTTTCCAACTTTATCAGATATTGATCACTCAGAAGTAATCAATTTCGAGTGGATTGCATACCTTTCTTCTTTCATTGTACCTGAGGAGGGAACATAAAGTATATGTTAATGTATGGCATAACATTTACACTTATGTTATATAGCAGGTATGGGCAAACTTCAGCCCTCCAGGTGTTTTGGACTTTAACTCCCACAATTCCTAACAGCCAGTGGGTTGTTAGGAATTGTGGCAGTTGATGTCCAAAAAATCCTGGAGGGCCAACATTTGCTCATGCCTGTTAAATAGCCAGGGATGGGGTGAATTATTCATACAGTTCATAACCCACACACACTGGCTCTTAATTCTCTACCCATCCATTTCTGGTTGGATCAGAAAGGTGAATTGCCATTTTTTAAAAACTCCAGAAATGGCAAATCCTTTTTAAATACATTTCACCATATCACCTGGGTGCTTTCAGTGTGCTTATTCAGGATTTTTTGCTCTCTTACTTGGGCAGGGAATTTACTCATTGATCTTGCTCATTCCTGCTATATAGTCAAGGATGAGTGTAACCAGTGCATGGGGTATTTTACAGATTTCTGAAGGAGAAGCTTTGGGTTTATCTCAATCACTTGTCTAATAGGGAAAATTTGAGAGATTGGAAGATTTCTTAATTTCCATTGGGAAAAAATAGGTTGTACTGTATATGAAGAAAGAAATGTAATAGTTATATTGGCCATCTTTGTCATTTCAGCCCACTGTCTCCTATCCTTTAGGGAAAAGATTAAATCATGGTTGTGGGAGCAAACATTTGAGCAGCAGATGCAGCAATAATAATGCAAATGATTTATGTAATTGACAATGGACAGACCTTGGATTATGACTCTGGACTCAGATTTGGATTTGCTTATTCTTTTAAATGGAATTTTATAATTTGTTGTTTTTTAAACTAATGTTTAATTGTGATTTTATTGCTACTGTTTGCTTGGTATCTAATGGTTGCCAATTGTAAGCCGCCCAGAGTCCCAATCTCCTCCCCGGGGGTGGGGTGTGTGTGAGAAGGATGGGATATAAATTTTTGAAATAAATAAATAAATTTGAAAAAAATATAATTCTGCAGAATTGATTCAACCTTATCATTAAGTGGAAACGTGGAGAAAACCAGAAACCTCAGGAATCCCAGTATATATAAATATAACAGATAGGTAAATAAACCACTAAACGTTTGTTATAATTCATTTTATAGAGTTTCCATGAAAGTATTATTTCTAGGTCTTTCCTGCCATAACAGATGGTGCCTCAGAAATGCTATTTCTGAATATTACTTGTTTCAGTCATGGTAGCTGATAGGCATGTGTGATCCATTTAAAAATGATTCTAAACTTCTTCCACAAATGGGAGGATGCAAGCACTCTGTTTCTAAATACTTCCGAATTTCAGGTGCTGAAAATTTCAGAACTTTATAAAACTTACGAATCTTCATAGGTACTTTGCTAATGGCAGACACGATTGCACAATAGGGAAAACATCGCTGTCAGTGGGGAAACTTCAGGGGCTTTTTTCTCCCTCATTTTTTGAGCAATCATGATGAAACTTGCTGCACTTGTACACACATTCATCACTCTTTGCCCACCTAATTTCAAAAAGTCTAGATAAGCCACTGGTTTTTTGTGATTTAAATTTTTTAATGAAATACATCCGGGGGAAAAGCGCTACCTCCTTGAATTTTCTAGAAAATGACAGAAGGTAATAGGGGATCATTCCCCCCAACTTTCAGAAATATTCATGCATCTTCTGATGTATGGTTAGTTTTTTAGAAAGCTTTGACAGAAGTTGGAGGGGACCTCTAGGACCATCCAGTCCAACTCCCTTCTTCTTGGCAAAAGGCACCATCAAAACTCAACTGACAGATGACCATAGATTTCTGGGGATTGGCTTGCTCTTCAAGTTAGAGTCTTAGTTATGGGATCAATGCAAAGCAAGTGAGTTTGTATACTGTAGTATTGAAATGGACACTTCCAAATCAAGATGAAACTGTGACCTGCCCCTAAAAGTGAGAAGCCAAGCTTGTTTCTCCAGCTACAGTTTTAGTTATGAGATTAATGAACATCAAGTGAGTTTGCGCATTGCGGTCTTGAAATTGACACCTACAAATCAAGTTGTAACTGCGGCCTGGCCCGTAAAAGTGAGGGGCAAGGCTTGTTTTGCAAGGTAGAGTTTTAGTTATGCAATGACTGCAAATCAAGTGAGGTTATACACTGTAGTCTTGAAAATCAAGTTGTAACTGTCGCCTGGCCCCAAAAGGTGTGCGCCTTGGCTGGTTTCTCAAGGTAGAAATTTAGATGTGAGATCAATTAAAAAAGCAATACTATTTCTTAACCTGTAATATTGTAATGAAAAGTAAACACCAAAAACAGGAATCTCTGTGGCCCCTCACTTAGATAGATGTATTAAAACAATGCAACGTGGTTTCAGAAAATGTAATATTGATATATTTGAAAGGAAATAGAAGCTGCAAAAAATGTTTGCCCCCAAAGTTTGGTTTGTAGGCATGGAAAAAATGAAACGGAAATTAAATGGATTCGTTAGAGATTCGTATGTAATGGGACTTTTGATGTTTTACGTATCGCTGTCGCGAACCAGGAAGACTTTCTTTACGGCACTTCGGGGCGCCATTTTTGTATCTGGGTCGTAAAGCATTCGTATGGTTTCTTTGCCCTTAGTAAGCGTGTTTTGTCATTGGCTGATGGATACCAGGTGGACATACACTCCCCTTCACTCCACCTTTCCTTTAGCCAATCAGAAGCAAAGAAACATGGATGGGGTGAGCGAGGGCCTCCTCCTCCTCTCTCGCCAATGACAGGCCTGCGAGAGAGGAGGAGAAAGGCCCGCCCCTCTCTGCCTCTCTCTAGCCTCGATCCATGCATCGGGGCTAGAGAGAGGCAGAGAGGCGCGCGGGGGGCCCTTCCCCGCTAAGAAATAAGCCGACCCAGGCTTGGGTCGGCTTATATCTTAGCGGGGAAAGGGCTGCCGTGCGGGAGGCCCCTTCCCGCTAAGAAATAAGCCGACCCAGGCTTGGGTCGGTTTATATCTTAGCGGGGAAAGGGCTGCCGTGCGGGCCCCTTCCCCGCTAAGAAATAAGCCGACCCACGTTGGGTCGGCTTATATCTTAGCGGGGAAAGGGCTGCCGTGCGGGAGGCCCCTTCCCCGCTAAGAAATAGGCCGACCCAGGCTTGGGTTGGCTGATCTCTTAGCGGGGAAAGGGCTGCTGTTCTCCAGGCCTTCCCTTCCCCGCCTAAGAAATAACCCGACCCAGGCCTGGGAAACAGTAGGAAACTCGGCCCCGGGCTGTTTCCAAAGCGGAGGGAGAGCCTGAAGAACAGGAGGAAATTCCTCCGATCGATGCCTCCCTTAACCCCTGCGAGTTCCCAATCGGAGTAATTTCCTCCTGTTCTCCAGGCTCTCCCTCCGCTTCTGAGGGACAGTCTGGGGAAACAGGAGGAAATTAATCAGGGGCAGTGTTCGAGCTGCTTCCAAAGCGCTTTGGAAGCAGCCTGGGCCGAGTTTCTACTGTTTCCCAGGCCTGGGTCGGGTTATTTCTTAGCGGGAAGGGGCCTTCCACGGCAGCCCTTTCCCCGCTAAGATATAAGCCGACCCAAGCCTGTTCTCCAGGCTCTCCCTCCGCTTCTGAGGGACAGCCTGGGAAACAGGAGGAAATTCCTCCAATTGGGAACTCGCAGGGGTTAAGGGAGGCATCGATGCCTCCCTTAACCCCTGCGAGTTCCCAATCGGAGGAATTTCCTCCTGTTCTCCAGGCTCTCCTCTCGCTTCTGAGGGACAGCCTGGGAAACAGGAGGAAATTACTCGACTGTTTCCCAGGCCTGGGTCGGGTTATTTCTTGGCGGAGGGGTTAAGGAGGCATCGATGCCTCCCTTAACCCCTGCGAGTTCCCAATCGGAGGAATTTCCTCCTGTTCTCCAGGCTCTCCCTCCGCTTCTGAGGGACAGCCTGGGAAACAGGAGGAAATTACTCCGAATCAAGGCCCCGAGCTGCTTCCAAAGCGCGCTTTGGAAGCAGCCCGGGGCCGAGTTTCCTACTGTTTCCCAGGCCTGGGTCGGGTTATTTCTTAGCGGGGAAGGGGCCTCCTGCACGGCAGCCCTTTCCCCGCTAAGATATAAGCCAACCCAAGCCTGGGTCAGGTTATTTGTTAGCGGGCCGCTAAGATATAAGCCAACCCAGGCCAGTTGGACAGCCCTGTTCTAGTTTACCAAGAGCACGTTCCTCATACCCTCCAGGTCACTATCACCCTTACTACATTCTTACTATTAGAATTTATTATTTAATTCTAATAAATGCTCTGGAGAAGCAAGCCTTGACTATTTTATTTAATAATAATAATAATACTAATAATAATAATAATATATTAATGCTGGAGTGCGGGTCCCTCAGGGTGCCATCTTGTCCCCCACCCTCTTTAACATCTATGTCCAGCCCCTGGCCAGTATCGCTAGGAGCCATGGTTTCAGCTGCTACCAATACGCCGACGACACACAGCTGTTGCTGAAGCTCGACCCAGGGATGTCGTCGGTGCCTGAAAGCTTTAGTCAGGGGCTGAGGGCGGTGACAAGCTGGCTCAGAGCACACAGGCTAAAAATCAATCCGGCAAAAACGGAGATCCTCTGGCCTGGCCGACCCGACCCTCACTCACCACTACCTTTCTTTGAAGGCGAGCCCCTGTCCCCGGTTCCGGCGGTGAAGAGCCTGGGAGTGATTCTGGATGAGAGACTGTCGATGGAAGCCCAGATTCAGGCTGCAGTCAAGGGCGCCTTCTTTCATCTTCGCAGGGCCCGACGGCTGGCCCCCTACCTACCATCAGAGGTGTTGAAGACTGTGATACATGCCACCGTGGTCTCTCGACTCGACTATTGCAATGCCCTGTATGCGGGTCTACCGCCGTCCACGACTCAGAGGTTGAGACTTGTCCAGAATGCAGCGGCCAGACTCATTTCCGGGGTATCGGCTAGGAACCATATCTCACCAATCCTAAAAGTTCTTCATTGGCTGCCTACAGAGTTCAGAGTGATCTATAAACTCATGGCGCTAACCTTCAAAGCACGGCAAAGAACCGGACCAGCCTATCTGGGCGATCGGCTGACAGACCAACGCAGTGAAAGACCAGCGCGTGCAATAAATGGTGACCGTATAGCCATCCCAGGGGTGAGAGAGGCCCTGCTGACAAAGACCCGACGGAGAGCCTTCTCTGTGGTGGCCCCTGTGATCTGGAATACACTTCCGCCTGCTCTCAGGGCCACATCGGCCCCAGCCAGATTCCTGTCCGACTTGAAAACTTGGCTCTTCCGCCAGGCGTTTGGGGATTGACTAGATAACCTGGAGGCTAGGCCCTCTATGGTTCTCTGTACCTGTGTTTTTAATTGATGTACCTGTGTTTTGTTTTTTTTTCTTAAATGATGTAAGTCGCCCGGAGCACCAATGGTGGAGGGCGACTCACAAGAAATAAAGTTATTATTATTATTATTATATCTCCCTGCAAGGAAACCAAGGGAAATGTTGCCCCTCGATTTGCCTGTGCTTAAAACAGTGTCAGTCCTGTTTCCCTGCTTTCCAGACTTTAGAACCAATTTAGAATTTCGTTAGTACTTAAGTTACATTTTAGCACTTTTTGCAAAATTTTTTGTAAGTCTTTGATATACTAATCAAAAAAAATCCCCCCCCCCCATTTGATTTTAGAATCCCGATTTTAGGATTCTAAAACAAGCCTATTGGTTTGGTTTAACTGGCAAGCAAGATGAATGAAATCAATTCAAATCAATAGTGTGATCTAAAAATACTGAAAAGGATTTTGGGGCAGCACAGCCAGCCATCCAGACAGCCAGGGATTATCTTTGTAATCTGCAAATTTAAAGTATTACAGTAATTCTAATTCTATTTTAAAGCATTACAATTGTCAACATCCAGTTTTTTCTCCCCAGCCTGCTACCGAAGCCCACCCGCTCTTCCCAACCCAGAGGATATTTTCCCTGTCCTCCTTTCTTCCCAGCTTTTCTTCCCAATTTTGCTTTCTTTCTGTCTAACCCCCCCCCCTTTCTATATGCCTTCTCCTTTGTTCTCCTGCCTGCCTCCCTGTCTTATCTGCAGCCAGCCTCCCTCCTCCATCCCTTACCTTGCAAGAGTAAGGCTTGCTGCCCACGCACTCCACAATTTAAAGGGTAATGGTAGTTGGACACTCCACAAATGCTTCCCCCTCCCTCCTATGTAATACATAAACCCTGACTGGCAGAGGCAAGCCCACCAGTTAGGCTTCACCTCTCAGCAGGGTTTGTTTGCCTTGTGAATTTTTTTGCTACGTCAAACTTCTGAAGACATCTGAGCCATTAGAAGCAATGGCTTCCAATGGTTTTAATTCTAAGTGTTGGGAGAGGAGCTGAGGCGAGTCAGAACCTACATTTGGAAGTGCTGGACTTCCAAAGAACTTCTGATTCACAGGTACTTCCGCAACAGGTGCACACCTCTAGTAGCTGACATGGCAGTTGAAATCATATAAGAAAGTAACCTCATCACAAATCCCAGTAAATATAAAAATGTCCCAACAGCATAGACTCGTGTAACTACACCCACTCTCCCAGAAATCAATTTCCAAGCACATGAGTACTGAACTTATTTTTCTGCAGTTCTACGAGTGAGAGCAGATATCACATTCCTGGATCCTCATAATCTACTAAATAGCTACAGGACATGATGTAGTACAATTGGCCCTCCATATCAATGGGTTTTACATACATGGAGTGAATCACCTATGGCTTGAAAATATTTAGGGTAAAAATCTGAAAAGCAATCCTTGCTTCTACCACACACCAAACACTATGCTGATGTGTAGGTATACCCTATTGTAGTCTTCTGCCATTAAACAGATCCTCAGTCTCTCTCTAACACATATTTGATTATGAAAGGGCACTATTTTACTACAGCATTGCATATAATGGAACTTGAGAATCCCCCGATTTTGGTATTCACTAAGGATCATGAAACAAAGCCCAGTGGATATCAAGGACTCATGGTAGTTGAAAGCTGCACCATCACATTATTGCAATATACATCACTAGGAGTATGTCTATTTTGTGCATGTTAATACAGGATCTTTGACATAGAGATATCAGACATATGCTATAATTTTACTATAATTTTGGCATGTTAAGCAAGTTTTTAAAATATTATTTCAAGATCTAAAACTGCCAGAAGCTAGAAATACTTCTTTTTTTCTGTATTCTCATACTGACGTCCCTGAAAACCCTTATTAGTTATTAGACAACAATAGATAGAGGAATAGGATTTTTTTCCCTCCCCATCAACTGAAGCAAAATTAATACTTTGAGACAACATATAATATTTGCTGATTTGGGGCAGGTGGCAGCAATTGCAGTTTATATGGAGAAAGTGAAGCACACATATGTAAACAACTGCTTTGATTGGGAAGAACCACACTTTGAGTTTTATGTTTATCTTAGATAGTTCTTTGTCATTAAATTATAGGTTGCATTATATTCATTATGGTTGTAGAGAGAACAGTCAAGCATAGCTAATCAATGTGTTTCCAGAAATCAATGTGATCCACGCATCTTATAATTTAATTATACGTAAGTAATGTGATCATGTTAATTTCGGATTGAGATTAGCAATGACAAGGAAACGTGGAGAAAACCAGAAACTTCAGGAATCCCAGGTCCAAAGGGACATTGAATCTGGATATTTTTCCTGCTCCCTAGCTAAGACTAACTCAACAAGCAGTTGGATCTTACTTCAAAAACAATATAAAAATGAGGCTTAATGGAGGGTCCTTGAGCTTCATTTTTTTGTATGAACTCTGGCAAAAAGGTTAAAAATGGGTGGCGGCAGGGGAATAAAAACAGCATAACGATATGTTCAGAAATATTTGTTTGCCTCTTCAGAATACTTAGAAAATACAGTCTGTCACAATACTTCTTTATTGTATTTTTTTCTTAAACTCAAAATTAGAGCTGTGGAATAACAGATGGATGTGATCATAATTTTTCTGTATTTCAGATATGACCATTACAGGTCACTTCCTACACAATGGTTTATAGGGAATTCAACAATCAATGACTGGGTGATTATTGACTGGGTGAACATCTAATTTTGAAAAAGCGTTGTACTTCAGTTATGCTAGGTAAGATCTCAAGATTATTTATTTATTTTAATCAACGATTTTGTAAGATTTGACAATAATGAAGTCAAATGTTGTAACACATGGCCTCAAGGAGCCTATTTAAATGAAATAAAAACAATGCACTTATTTATACAAAAGCAGTCTCAGCCATTGTCAGCTCTTTCACAGTTAATGATGCTGTAGCTGCTTACACAGCACCACAACAAAGGCTGAAGAAAAAAGAGTGAAAGCTTTAAACACATAACTAGAACTGCACTAAAAATAACAGTATGACAACAATAATGCTGTGTAAAATACAGCTGTGCTGGTCAAATACTTGCCATTTATTCTCTCAAGGGAAAGAGAGTGGGGTAGTGAGGGAGATATTTCTTTTTCTGCCTTGGCAACACATTGGTCTGTAAGAAAAAATCAGTACAATGTGGGCTTGTTCTAAGGCAGTAAAGAAGAAAGGGAATCTGAACAGGATGGAAAAAAGCATGGGGGATGGTGGGAGGAGTAATCAAATGACAGCTCATGCTGAAATTGCTTACCTCTGCCCAATGCAACCAAAAATAAGAAAGTGCATCTGATCCAAACGGATAGGAAAACAGGTAGAGAATTTAAATGAGTCTCTAGAGGAAATAGAGAATTCAGATATTGTAAATTTACAAAAACGAGTCAGAAAGGATAATGGTCACACTCGTGATAATGGTAAGGAAATAATTAAAAGCAAACATCAAGTTTTCACTTATTGGATGTTATTGCCTTTGTGTATATTTTATGTGCTTACATTGCTCAAAGGAACTCAAAGCAACAAACACAGCTTACATCTGGCTCTTGGGCAGTCTTACCCATCTGGCCAATTTAGAAACCAAAGGGGTTTAGCTTGAGTGTCAGAAATGTTTCTTACAAAGACAAGATCATTCTGTTGTCTCCTTTGTTGCCTTACTTCTGAAAATTAGAACACGAACAAAAAAAAATCCTGTTCCAATCACTCTACAGGTGCATCCCCACAGTACCTAAAATGCATGAATGCTCACACTTTTACATGAGGAGTTCAAACAATGTTTCAGGTAAAAATGAATTAATTTGGAATACCCTGCTTTGTCCTGAATTAATTTCAAAAGTCTTTCAAAAGACCCGGGTTTTTCCAGCTGTGGGCGCTGAGTGGATTGGGCCTGGGGATTGCATCGTGCATCTTCTGGTTACACAGCTGTCTTCGGATTTTTGGGCTCCTGGAGCCCAAAACTCCTAAGACAACTTCCACCCCCTCCCAAAACCCCTTTAAAAAGCCTTGAAAAGAAAAAAAAACCTTACCCGGTTAGCATTTTCCTGCTACCGGCTTGTTCCTGGTTCCCTCTTCTCCTGGTACATCATTTTTACATGCTAGGAGAGGGACAGCAGCAGGGAAACGCTGGCCAGGTAAGTTATGTTTTCTTTTTAAGGCTTTTAAAGTCTTTTCTGGAGGAAGGTCCAGCAGGGCATATTTTCACTCACCCTCCCAGAAAGCACAAGCTTTCTGGGGCATGTGTTGGCTGCAATACAGGTCCAATCAGGTTTTTAAAACCTGATTGGGCATGCATGAAAGTCCTTTCTGGAATTGCCCTAGGTTTAGCTACTCCTTCTTTAATAAGTTAAGACATTTTATCTTCAATGTTCCCTACCAGGTGTTGACAAAATGTAATTCTGGGACTACATCCCCCACTGTACAAAATTTATTGATTTGCTTAATTCATATCTCACAGTTATTCAGACATGGAACCTATATTAATTATATCACTCCTTAACAGAACTAAAGTTTTCCTTAGATTAGCCATTTTGTGGGTGTGGAAAAGGTGACTTGTCTCTTTTGAATGACTCAAGGAAGAGTGATTCCCCTTTGAAATCAACCACAGGGCTCCTTAGCATTATTGCACATTATCATTATTAATGTTTACTTCAAAACCTGAAGTAGATGTTAGGGACCCCATCACTCTATAATGGGCCTGTCCAACAGGCAGCCGGCGGGGCGCACATGGCCCACCAGCCCCTTGGGTGCAGCCCTCCTACCCTCCTGAATAAAATATTTTTTAAAAAATTCAGAAAAAAATTTAAAAATTCAGAAAAAAGTGCGAATGCGCGTGGTTTTGCCCGCTTCCGAGGCTGACGTGATGCTTTGGGAGGGAGGGCGGAGCCATGGGGAGCCACCCGTGGCTCCGCCCTCTCTCCCAAAGCGTCATGCCAGCCTCGGAAGCGGCGGTTTGGCCCGCTTCCGAGGCTGGCGTGACGCTTTGGGAGGGGGGGCGGAGCCATGGGGAGCCGCCCGTGGCTCTGCCCTCTCTCCAAAAGCATCACGCCAGCCTCGGAAGTGGCAGTTTTGCCCGCTTCCGAGGCTGGCATGACGCTTTGGGAGGGAGGGCAGAGCCATGGGGAGCCACCCGTAGCTCCGCCCTCTCTCCCAAAGCATCACACCAGCCTCGGAAGCGGCGGTTTTGCCCACTTCCGAGGCTGGCATGACGCTTTGGGAGGGAGGGCGGAGCCATGGGGAGCTGCCCGTGGCTCCACCCTCTCTTCCAAAGCGTCACGCCAGCCTCGGAAGCAGTGGTTTCGCTTGCTTCTGAGGCTGGCGTGATGCATTGGGAGGGAGGGCAGAGCCATGGGGAGCCGCCCGTGGCTCCGCCCTCTCTCCCAAAGCGTCACGTCAGCCTCAGAAGCAGGTGAAACCGGAAGAGGAGTGGCGGGGCGTGGCCAGGGGCAGGGCGGAGTGGCCCCCCAGGTGATCAGTGACCGGAATTCCGGCCCTTGGGCTGGTAGAAGTTGGACAGCCCTGCTCTATAAGAATACAGCACTGTAATTCTGCTTTAACATCCACTGAACCATCTTTGGGTATCTTTGGGGAGACAGAGCATTATATAAATAAAGTTTTATTGTTACCTTTATTTATTTACAGCATTTCTATTCCACCCTTCTCACCCTGAAGAATACTCAGGGTGGATCACAGAACACATGTACTGCAAACATTCAATGCCGTTAGACATACAGGACAGACAGACAGGCAGAAAGAGATATGTGTCATCATTTTCCCAAATTCGGTGTCATGAAGGATATGCTTGATTCTGTCTGTGTGTGGGGGAGGGGGGGGCTGTCACTCCATCCCTTATGACAACAAGCCTTTTTGATTACAGACTTTCCTCCTGTTCGGCTTTTTATGGTGCTGTAAAATACTTCCCCACTTAAGTGGTGCCTAATTTCTTTACTCGCAGCTGTTTTCAAACTGCTTAGGTAGCCAGTAAGCTAGACTGAAGGTTGGGTGCTCACTTAGACCTGGGCTCAAACTGCCAACTATTCAGTGGGGAAAGATCTATTGCTGCTGGTGATAAACCAGCTGTGCTAAAGCCTGGATATCTTGTGGAACCCTAGGTTTTGTAGTTTAGTGCATGATGGTGCTAGTGGTGGTGATGATGGTTATAATGATAATGCTGATGATGCTGATGAAAACATTTATACCTTGCCTTTTCCCTTCAAGGTGGCTAACAATATTTCAAATTACAATACCTAAAAATCAATGCTTATGCAAGTTAAAATGTAATTAAACTGTCCAATAATTAAAATTAGTTAAAACATAATCCATTAAAAAGAAAGCAGTAAATACAACATATATCACATTATGTTCTCCATATGTAATCTCTCCTCAAAGGTATGCCAGGACAAAGGTGTCTTCACCTGCTTTTGGGAAAACTACAAGGGAAGGCAATGAAGTCCAGAGCTTGGAAGTAGCCATTTGAACCCCCTCCTCCTGTGTTCCCACCAGTTGTACTTCTTGGGTTGGGTTGAGCCCTGTTTAAACTGCAAATCCCAAGATCCCACAAAATGTGGAATCATAGTTGTGTGTTGTGAAATGTTTTGTGAATATTTCATTTTGTTTTTCTTCCTTTTGGAAGTTTGTGCAGCCCCTCAAGAGACCCAAGGATAGAATATTGGATCCCAGCCCCCATTATACAATAGCAGTTCTACCTTTCAATCACCAATAGTTTACTCCACTGACAACTTCTGCAGTGAAATAATTTCCCTTGGCAGGTGCAAAAACACACGCAAGAAGAATTACTTTCTCAAGTTATTGGCACAATTGTCATAATGTATACACATTGACATATATTTGACTGTTGCAGTAAAACGGCTGCAGCTTGAGAAGGTAGGTAACAAAATACTCTCTCATTCATTTTGAACTATTTTCAAGCTGGGAGAGAAATGAACAGTTAAGACAGATATTTAAGACTTGAATAAGGGTCGTAACAATTTTAAAAACACAATATGTGAGGAGCATCTATATATGAATCTAAACATTAATCCACCTTTAGGCCAGGCGCTTTCATTCATTCTGTCATCTACACAATATTTATTTATACATTTCTTCAGACTAAAACCTATTCATTCAGGCAGACTTTTTAAAGAAGAAGGTTTTTAAGATCATGTCAGAAGCTGGTTTTCTATGTTTTATGGATTTAATTTGAATTGGTTTTTTTTAAATGCTAATGATGTTTAATGCTTTTTAAATATTTGTATATTTAAAACTGTATTTATCATTTATTTATTATTATTCATTTATGGAATTTGTACCCCGTAGCTTCTCACCTTTGCAGGGAGACTCAGCACCGCTTACATTTGCAGCACTACAGGCCGCACCACCACAATACAATATAAAAATACACCATATAATCAACATAATTAAAAAGCATTAAAACATTACATTAAAAACCACTACATACAACAATAATTAATTAAAGCCACATTGTCAGTCCAATCAAGTCCAAAGTGTCAATCCAGTCAAATCCAAAGGTACAATTTACATCTGCTGCCCAAAGGCCTGGTCCGAGAACCACGACTTTAGCTTTTTTCTAAAAGCAAGGAGAGATGGAGTTGATCTTATTTTGTTTGGGAGTGCATTTCATAGGTGAGGGGCCACCACCAAAAAGGCACTGTCCAGTAGAACCAACAGGGTTATACTCCCCTGTCAAGTTCCCAGCATAGATCATCTACTAAGGTGACCAGGACTATTTCAGTACCATGTCCCAGCCTAAAGCCAGACTGTGCCAGATCAAGATAATCAGTGTCTACCAGAAACCCCTGGAGTTGCGAGGCCACCACACGTTCCAGGACTTTGCCCAAATAGGGGAGAATGGAAACTGGCCGATAGTTGACTAATTGAATGGGGTCCAGTGGTTTTATAACAGCCTGTTTAAGGCTCGCTGAAATCTTGCCCTCCTGTCAGGAGGCATTAACCGCCACCTTAACCCATTCTGCCAACCCCCCTCTGGCTTCTTTGATTAGCCAGGAAGGGCAGGGATCTAGGATGCATGTGGTAGACCTCACCTCTCCAAGGATCCTGTCCACATCCTCGAGCTGAACCAATTGAAATGAATCCATTAAAACCGGACAAGCAGATGCTCATGTTACATCTTCAGAGACTGCTCTTAACGTGGTGTCGAAGTCAGAATGGATCTGTGCAACTTTGTCCGCAAAGAACCGAGCAAATGCTTCAGAGCGATCTGCCAAGTTGTCAGGGATCTCTCTCTGCCGAGTTCAGGTATCTCGCTCTGTATGCTGATGTTTTTATTGTTTTTATGTAAAGTTTGAGTCTCCTGTGGGAGAAATAAAGTGAAGTATAAATAATAATAATTATTATTATTATTTATTCCCAATGGATGTCAGGTGGTGCAATAGCAGCTAAACAGCATATTTTTTCCAGCAGTATTGGGTGTAGACATCCTGTGATAATGTGGCATGTCTCATTAAGAGCCGCATCCACTATTTTAACTGTTTTAACATGGTGAGATGTATCCCACTCTGGGCATGCATACCCAGCAGAGTAGCAAAGTGCAAAGTTAGATGTCCTCACTGTATCTAGTTGTGATCCCAACCTTGGGTTAAGAGAGGGGTGTGGCTTAGCTTATTTAAGCAGCCTGCCCCTTTTAATGGCCTCTCTTTATGGGTTTGAAAGGGTGGTTGGTTCTCTTTCCAGTGTTGCAGGGCCTGGGTAGGGAACCCCCTGGGATGGCCTTCCAGAATGATCATGCTAGAGTTAACAATACGTGTAAACTGGGTTTATACTTGGGACCTGGTGATTCACCCAGGGTGCAGAGAAGGTAGTCATGGGTTTGACATTTGTCTCTCAGCAGAAGACCAGAATTATGTTGCTCCCCCTCAAATAGTTGTCCAGGTTTGATCAGTTTACAAGTTAGGTCAATAAATGTCAAATTACTCATACATATGTATTTGTGTGTTATTTCATTGTATGTAGGATTTATTTATTTACTTCATTTCTACCCTGTCTTTCTTGACCCAAGAAGGGATTCAAGGCAGCTTACAAATCCAGCAAAAAATTAATGCCGCACAGGTAACAATAAAACACATCTCATAAAAATATAAAATCTAACTATATAAACAATTAAAATTCATACCAAAACATTTAAAACCCACATATAAAATGCCACATATAAAATGCTAAAATGGTAGCACTTCAATATGCTCAAGGCCTCCATTTAGTTTGGAGTCTGGTCTCTCAGAATATTAGAAAGAAATGCATTTCTTTAGGCAAAGTTGGTTCCTTGCTTCATTAGCATTACTTTATTTTTATTTTATTGTTTTTGTCCTGGAGAGACAGGGAGAAACGCAATAATAAATAAATAAAAATAAATAAATAAAAAATTCCAACTCATTAAACTCTACATTTAAAACCCCTAAAAGCATATAAAATGCTAAAAATTAGGGCTAAAGTCTGGTCTCTCAGAATATTAGAAAGAAACCTTGAGCAAATTTAATTATTAGCAGAATTTTATTTATTGTTTTTGTCCTGGAAAAGCTAATTCTGGTGTGACTAATTTTATTTGGCTAACTTGTGACTAAAGACTTGGCCTAAAGTCGTCTCTTAAAAACTTTTTCTATCTTTTCTTCTCAATCGTTTTAGCATCCCTTGAAGTCTTCTATCAGTGTCCCATTTTTTTCTAATATGTGAGTGGGAGACATTTGTCTGCATTCTAATATATTTAATATTCTCATCTGTACATATATTCTGGGCAAAACTCATCCAAATGTCAAATTCCTATTACTTATGTTGTATTAAAGGAGCACCAGTTTCCAAAATATGACGAAATTAAGACAGTGGACTGAGTTAGGTTTTCCAATCTGAACAATCTGTAAGGCGGCTATTTCCAAAGGGATTAATTCTCTTGATCCCATGTTCTTTTTTCCTTTACAAACCTTTGTCTTATATTAAAAATACAAGTTGTCTCGTGTTCAATATTAGATGCTTTACAGCTTCAACCTTTTCAGTTTACAACCTTATAGAAGAGAAGAACTACTAAAGAAATCCCAAAATATAAAAGATCAGATGGAGAAGGTCAAAAGTGTTCATGATTATTTTTTCTAGGTATAATTAAATAGGTATTAAAATGTGTATTGGTTTATTTGATGAAGCAGATGGGAAGAAAGAAGGACAATGTACTTTCCATTACCTTTATCATATAAGAGAGAATAATTATGTTCAATACCTCCAAAGTAGATTTATCCTGTCATATAACATGTGGCACACTTTATTCAAATGTATCACGCAGGAGACATCAATGAAGAACAAATTCAATGCAATCTTTATGGTGGCATTTTCCATATGAACATGACTTGAAGATCTGAAAAATGAAGAAAATTGAAATAGACTGTTTGGGTTATGTCCTATATCTCTATCATGTTATTAGGAACTATTTATTTTATTTTGTTACTTCATGTATTTTATTTTGATGTTATTTTTGCTTCTTTGTACTTTATTTTGCTGTACTATAATTTTGGGCTTGGCCTCATGTTAGCCGCCCCGAGTCCCCTTTGGGGGAGATGGTGGTGGATTACATATTATTATTATTATTATTATTATTTTGATTCTTAAACCAGAAGCTTTGGCTCAGCAATGGGTTTTTCTATTTATGGAGTTTTTGGATTCCATTAGCTGGGAACTGATCCTTTTGGGCATAAGATTTTCTTGTGCAGTTTTGTCTACATTACTACTCTTGGGTCTTTCCAAACTATCTGAGTATGACTTGACATAAACACAATCTCATATCCATAATAGGCCTATTACAGGATAGACATGTTCAGTTACCAACTTTGCAGTTTGGGAATAAACCTAGAGAGTACAGAGTATTATTACCTTTGCAAAAAAAAACCAAACCAAAGAAACCAAAACAAAACAAAACAAAACAAAACTTTTTCTGAGGCTCTGCTTTCTGGATTATGTTTGTCTCTGACCATCTCTTTAAAAACTTTTCAGTCATTTATTCTCCATCCCCTAAGAATATTTTGTATCAGTTTACAATTAGGTCTGAACCACATCTTATATGTACAAAAATATTATTTCAGCATTACCCTTGTAGCTACATTTCATTCTCCTATTCACATACCTGGCTGTGTCTTTACTGCATTTAATGCCGCTTTAAACCAGTTTAAAATCATGGTAGCTAAACCATGAAAGCAGGCTGTAGTATGCTTTAAGCTTTTTAAACTAACACCAATAATGTTGGGTATAGCCCAAAACAGAGGTCTTAATGCATATCAGTGTGTTCTAGCGTAAACTATATCTCACAGCTAAAACAGTCCTGCTCTGTGGACACCAAACATGCATATTCCAGTAGGGGAGCTTTAAAAAATCCGACATCTCTGTGGCTGTCAAGCCCCGATTACTGCAGATCTTGGAATCCATTCAAGGCCAATCTCTGTGGTTTGTGTAATCACCACCCGGGCCTTGAACTGGTTTCAGATTTACCAATGCAGTCATTCACACACCAAACCAATTTCTTCTATATTGGTTTAAAACCTAAGTGATCAGTGTAGATGTGCCCAGGGAAACATATCATAATGGGAGAAATGGATCATGAATGGAGAATGAATGGCATATGTCATGACAGTGTAAACTAAAGGGGCTGTAGGTGGTGCAATAGGTTAAACCCTTGTAGAGCTGAACTGCTGACATGTAGGTTGGCAGTTTGAATCTGCGGGAGTAGGTAAGCTCCTGCTGTTAGCCCTAGTTCCTGCCAACCTAGCAGTTTAAAAACATTCAAATGTGAGTAGATCAATAGGTACCACATTGGCACGAAAAGGCAAAAGGCCGCTCCATCCACTAAGCTGGCAACACAACCAGGAGGTGTTTACAGACAATGCAGGCTCCTTGGCTTGGATATGGAGAAAAGCACTTCCTGCAGAGCCAGAGATGAACACCACCTCCAAAAGCCAAAAATGAAAGAAAAAGCCTTTACCTTTGTCTGTGTATTTGTGTCTCATTGTATTGTCATTGTAACAAGGCATTGCATGTTCACCATTGTCTGTTTACATATGCTGTCATCCACTCTGAGTCTCCTCGGGGAGAAGGGCGGAATATAAATACAGTGTTATTGAAGTTTTATTATCCATACTAAATTTCTGTCATGAACACATAGTCACTAAGACACAACATTACTATTAAAAAAATTACTGTCCTTTTACAGTATTTTAAACCGTCAAATCCATAAACATAATACCTGTTTGTACTCCTATGGTGAATGATGCTGCATGACAGGGAAGGATTTTGCTATCTTCCATGGTAGAAAGCAAAATGCTAGAATACTGCATGTGACAGCAATGAGTCCGTGGCTGTTTAAGGCCTATGCAGCCCCTCTATGTCTGGTTGCTTAGGGATTTGTTAGAGATTTTTTTTCCTTTTACAGTAGAGTCTTGCTTATCTGACATAAATGGGCCAGCAGAATGTCGGATAAACAAAACTGTCGAATAATATGGAGGGATATTAAACACGTGCACCTTTTTAGGGGTTTAAAAAAGGGGGGCTCCTTTTGAACCCCACTTTGTCCTCCCTCTTCTCCCCTTTTCCATTGCTTCCTGGCTCGCTTGACTGATTCACTGCTGGTGCAGGTTTCATGCCATCCCCGAAGGGTGTACTCCCTCCTTTCCTCCTGTTTCCCTTCCTGGCCTCTCCAGTTTGGGTTTTCCTAGTAATTAGTAGAGTCGATTCCTCACTCTCCTTCCTTGGGTTGCAGTAACGGCAGCAGATATGGACGCCAAAGCGGGCCACAACCCACCCCAACTCCTAGGCCAGGAACCCCTTCCTTTGGATCCTTGGAAAGTCCTTGGCCAAGATCTTGGCAACCCGATTTCCATATGGATCCCTCCTGTTTCTTTGTTCCATCCAGGAGCCATGCACCATCCTTTTACCGAAGGTACATCAAGGAAAAGTGTATGGGGCTCTATCTCTCTCTCTTTGGGGATGGGTTTGCAAGTTTTTGGGAGGGGGATAACTATTGGGGAGGGAAGCAAGGAGAAAAAGAGGGTCCTCCCTCCCAGGAGCACCTACTCCATGCTCTTGCCCCTGCTCCTTGTCATCATCCTGATGGGCATGTCTAAGGGCTGCGCACCCCGGCCACCGTGAAGTGAAGGAGACAGGAGAGGTCTTTAAGTACCTATTGATGGAGTTTCAAAGGGTTAACCTGCCATGATGTGAGTTACAGTTTCACATACGCAGTATTATTTATATTAGAGAATAACTGAGTAGGGTTATACTCACGGACCAAATAGAGTACACAATGGATTTACACAATCAGACTTGGGCGTATCACAATAAAGACATTCAAGCCCATATATTCCCGTCCAGGGTCCCCCGTAAGATCACACGGTATGAAATGTCCAAATAATCGAGTATAAGTCCCATAGGAGTAAATTAAATCGAAGACACAATTGTCAGTACGTGGAGCCAGTCGAAGTGTAGTCCAGGAGCCGGGTTAACGGAAGTCACCAGGTCCTGCTCCGTTTCACGCCGATTGCGCTTTATCAAAACCCAAATTAACAGTCAGGCTATCGAGGCATCCACAATTCTAAGAGTAAATACATAAAAGAGTCCAGGTAATAACCAGTAGTTCAATCCCACATAACCATATAAAGAGATATATAAATGAACAGTAATTAAGATATACATGGAGAGTGTGCAACAAAAATATATAAACAACATGTTAAAGTCTAATGTATATCACATCATAGTAATGACAATATCACTTGTACATACCAGAAATCAGTCATGCGGCAAGCACGGGCCAAACTCAGGGGAGTAAGGCACAAATGGAAGGTAAAGCAGGTAATTTAACTCTAAACCAATTAGGCATTATTTACAGCCCCAGGGGGGAAGACCGGGCAGTTAAAGGAGCAGGGAAGAGAGGGCTATACTTTCGTTCAACCCACGTGGGTACTCTGTACAGAGGGACACGATCCACCGGGTTTCAGCGCGTAGTAGCGCGCGATGTTGATCTTCATGGGGAAGAGTAGACACTTTTTCAATGCAGGTGAATTTAAGGTCGTCTGGTCCATGTTTGTGCGCAAAGCAGTGTGCATATAAAATTGAATCCTGACGGCCAGATCTCACGCAAGATTTGTGTTCACTAATTCTAAGGCGAAAAATGCGTTTAGTCTGACCTATATAGATAAAAGGGCGGGGACAAGAACAAGATAATGCATAAATTAATCCAGAAGAATTGCAGGTTGCAAAGCATTTCACAGTCATCTGAGTGTTAGCATGTTCATTAATAACAGTTCTGTTTTTGTTGATGTTTTTACACGCACTACAATGGCCACAATCCTGCGAATTGTGGATGCCTCGATAGCCTGACTGTTAATTTGGGTTTTGATAAAGCGCAATCGGCGTGAAACGGAGCAGGACCTGGTGACTTCCGTTAACCCGGCTCCTGGACTACACTTCGACTGGCTCCACGTACTGACAATTGTGTCTTCGATTTAATTTACTCCTATGGGACTTATACTCGATTATTTGGACATTTCATACCGTGTGATCTTACGGGGGACCCTGGACGGGAATATATGGGCTTGAATGTCTTTATTGTGATACGCCCAAGTCTGATTGTGTAAATCCATTGTGTACTCTATTTGGTCCGTGAGTATAACCCTACTCAGTTATTCTCTAATATAAATAATACTGCGTATGTGAAATAGTACCACGTCATTATTATTTGGTCCTAACCTTGTTTCAGTACTCTGGTAATAACAGTACTTGTTTCTTTAGTGAGTTACAGTTTGCCTACAACTTTACAGATTTTGTACAATTTAAAACTGACTTTTTCAATAAGGCCTTCCATATCCGTCTGTCGGATAAGATGGAATGTTGGACAAGTGAAGGTCATTCAAACGAGACTCTACTGTATCTGCCCCCCCCCCCATTTGTTACTGTGTCTGCAGTTGGTTTCACCCAGTAGGTAGTGATGGCTTTGAGATAAGCAGAGAAGAACCAGACAAGGAGTCAGGTCAAGCGGCTCCCAAGCGGACCGCTCTTTGTGAGAATTACATTGCATTTCAAATGGGAATTACTCTTAAGTTCTATTATTTATTTACTTTATTTACTGTATTTCTAACCCACCCTTCTCAACCCCCCCCCCCCCGGGAGGGGGGACTCAAGGCGGCTTACAATTAGATGCCGGCAACTATACAAAATATAAAACACTAATACAACAAGATTAAAACATCAACATTAAAACATTAGCTATCCAGTTCATTTAAAATTCTATCTATACAATGCACATTCAAATAATCAATCAATGGCGGAAGCCGTGTTTCATGTCCATCGTTAAAACAGTCCATTCCAAATAAAGTGCTGCAGTTACTGTACGAAGGCCTGGTACCACAACCACAATTTCCCAAAAGCTAGGAGGGATGGGGTTGATTGTATTTCACTTAGAAGCGCATTCCACAGGCGGGGAGCCACAGCCGAGAAGGCCCTATCTCTCGTCCCTGCCAGCCGCAGTTGAATTGCTGGTGGAAGCGAGAGCAGGGCCTCCCTAGATGATCTTAAGTTACGAGGTGGGATGTAGCGGCAGATACGTTCAGACAAGTACGCTGGGCCAGAACTGTATAGAGATTTATAGGTCAAAACCAGCACTGTGAATTGAACCCGGAAATGGAAAGGCAGTCAGTGGAGCTGACACGACAGGGGAGTGGTATGTTCCCTGTATGATGCTCCAGTTAGTAACCTGGCTGCCGCCCGCTGGACTAGTTGGAGTTTCCAAACCATTTTCAATGGCAGCCCCATGTAGAGTGCGTTGCAGTAAACTATTCAAGATGTGACAAGAGCGTGGACCACCGTCACCAGATCAGACTTCCCAAGGTACGGGCACAGCTGGCGCACAAGTCTTTACTGTGCAAAAGCTCCCCTGGCCACTGCTGAGACCTGGGGTTCCAGGCTCAGCAATGAATCCAGGATCACTCTCAAGCTGCGAACGTGCACCTTCAGGGGGAGTGTAACCCCATCCAACACAGGATGTAACCCTATGCCCTGTTCAGCCTTTTGACTGACTAGGAGGACCTCTCTCTTGTCTGGATTAAATTTCAATTTGCTAGCCATCATCCAGTCCGATGCAGCGGCCAAGCACCGGTTCAAAGTCTGGACAGCTTCCTTAGTGACAGGTGGGAAGGAGTGACAGGTCTGGACGTCATCTGTGTAGAGATAATTCCTTATTCCAAAACTCCGGATGATCTCTCCCAGTGGTTTCATGTAGATGTTGAATAACATTGGGGACAGTACTGAACCCTGGAGGACTCCACAAGACAATGGTTGCGGAGCCGAACAGGTGTCACCCAGTAACACCTTCTGAGACTGACCCTCCAGGAAGGATTGTAGCCACTGCAGAGCAGTACCCCCAAGCCCCATTTCTGCAAGGCGTCCCAGAAGGATACTGTGGCCAACGGTATCGAAGGCCGCTGAGAGGTCCAGCAGCACCAATATGGATACACTCCCCCTGTCGAGCTCCTGGTGAAGATCATCTATCAAGGTGACCAAGGCTGTCTCAGCTCCATGTCCTGGCCTAAAGCCAGACTGTGCCAGATCAAGATAATCAGTGTCTACCAGAAACCCCTGGAGTTGCATGGCCACCACACCTTCCGTGACTTTTCCCAAATAGGGGAGATTGGAAACTGGCCGATAGTTGACTGAGTGGGGTCCAGTGATGGTTTTTTCAACAGCGGTTTTATAACAGCTTGTTTTAAGCTGGCTGAATTTTTTCCTTCCTGCAAGAAGGCATTAATGACCACCTTAACCCACTCTGCAAAACCCCCTCTGGCTTCCTTTATCAGCCAGGATGGGCAGGGGTCTAGGATGCATCTAGAATTTCCTTCAAGTGTAAAAGTTATTGGATTTTGGGTCTTGTTCATGTTTGCATGTTTTAACTTTAAGTTTCTGGATGTTAATATCTGTTCAGAGGTTTTGATCTGGTTTATTCTCTGTTTTGTTCTCAAGTTCTGGATATAATTTTGATCAAGTGTATGGGGTTTGCCTTTTCACTGTATGGACTCAAAGTAAAGTTCCAAGTTTTTGAATTCTTGTGGTTTGATTCCTAAAACTGATTGTCACCTATACTCAACAACTTTAGAGTCTCTGGATTTGTTTTTTGGATTTTTGATTGTTCCTGTTGATTCTTTTTTTCATATCTTGTATATTTTTATCAATAAAGTTTACTTAGTGGATTATCCTTTCCCTGCATATTGTCTGGGTGAAAAGGTGTCCCATGGCTGGGGCACAACATCAGCATACTCCCCCCTCCCCCATCTTATTGCACTACAAAGTGTTGTTTTGTTTTTTTTTAAAAAAAGAAGATTGATGATTATTTTCCTTCCTTACTGACATTGGCAACATGGGGCTCTCCCCATACGTATTCTCTGCCACAGCTGCCAACCAGAAGTTGGGGCAGTTGCAAATCTGTAACAGTTTTCCTTTTTTATATAAAATACAGGATGGTAAAATATGAGAGAAATGATTATTTCATTCTTGGTTACAAGTAGTGCTTGACAAAAACAAGAAATATGCTAATGAAGCAATACTTAATTTGAAGTGACATTTATGTACTTCGGTGTTTACCAAGTTCTCAACTACTTTCGCATGCAATTACCTGTCTCCATTGCTGCTTGACAAAACTCAGATATAAAGGAAGACACAAATTAGACCATCACAGTTGATTTGTATTTCTGGTTTTAAATTATTCCTTATTAAAAATCATGCTGGAATCAAATCTTCATAATGAATTAAGTCTAACTTAAAGGACCACACTTTTCTTTCCCTACAATAGTTTTCTCATTTTGATATAATAACCAGTATAGCAGAGTTGCCTTGAGTCCGATATTGGGAGAATGGAAGAATTTAAATGAAGTGCATAAATAAATTAAAATGAATTATATTTTATATATTTTGTTGTTGTGTGTCTTCAAGTCAATTTATGGAGTTTCCTTGGTTATGATGGAAAACTACAAGTATATATGACCAATTTAAACTCAGAGCATGACATAATCAAGTCATACATGAGAACAGGTATTGTCTTCTTGATAACAAGGGCATAAAGTTGCACTGCTAAAATAACATAAGAAGTGGGAGTGGAAGTATGGGAAGGGTGGTAACATTTTGTAATTATTGCTTATTTATTTGTAAAAGATATAGAAGCATTTACATGGATTTGTTATGCTGTTGTTTTTGTTCAGTTTTACATCATGCTCTGAATATTAAGATTCCTCTTGCAAAGTAATGGACAACTAACAGGTCAAGATCTCAGCAGTAAGTAAGTATCAAGAAAATGCTACATCTTTGGATCAGGTGTAATATCTCGTGGATTACATTTAGTATCCTTACTGGTTAAATTACAAGAATTTTGCATTGGAATATGATAATTTGAGTCTGTAGATGTTGAATTTCAGGTAGGTGCACTCAAACTTTAAAATCCATCATAAAAATGGGAATCAGTAAAATTCTAATGATTATGCATGTCACTTTGCCATTTTGAAGGAAGACATTTATGACCATATAAAAAGTGGAGAGTACTGTGTTACATATCGATGTATAAAGTTATTTCCATTGTTAAAAACTCACCCAGATGTAATTTTGAAGAGCACTGAAAATGACATTGTTTGATGTAAGTGACACACCATCCAAATCTGCCTTTTTAGATCTACCCCGACTTTATGATTGTGATCAGTTCCTGTGCTTCATCGCAAGACATCTTAGCCCTAAAAAAGTCTTAGAAATAAATGATTATTGCTTTTCTTTTCCTTTTTTGGTAGAAACATTCTTCCACTTTTCAATACTAGGGATATAAATATTTAACCATTTCATCCCCACAGGTCTGAACAATCCTTTCTGCAGTTTTCTCCCCCTGCAAAGAAAACAAATATGCCTGTGCAGTTTTTACCCAATGCCTGTATATCTCAAAATATTTCAGAAAATTATCCTAAACAGAAAACAAACCTCTTTTTTCTAGGAATTTTGTCATTTTATCCAAAAAATAATATTTCCAGATAGCTTGTGTGTGAAAGTTGATGATTTTTTGTCCAAAATGACAGTCTTGCAAATACAAAAATAACTACATGAGTTTTATGTGCAAAACTACTGGTTTTTGTGTGAAAAGCAATAATCATGCATTAAAATTGTCTGGTTTTTTATGTTTTTCAAAATAAAAGCATCAATCTGGCATAGAAAACACTTTTAGTATATGATTACTGGGGATTCATTTACATAAAAATATGTGTCTGCCTCTAAAAAGCAGGGTTTTTTCCTCAAAAACACAACAACAAACATGCACGAGAACTCAAATATAGTTCTGCACAGAATAATTTCCTAGTTAAAAAAAGAAAACCTCCAGGCTGTACAAACAGTGGACAAAAAATGCTGCAAAATTCTTATCAACTTGTTAGCCCTCCAAATCAGGCCTCCTGAGTGTCAAGAAATCTATTGTGGGTCCAGGAAAAAACACCCACATCATTTTTTTCAACCCTAGAAGGCAGGCACATTTCATCAGTTAACTGGCTAAGGATGTGTGCAAGCTATTTTGCTTAAGAAGGAGAAATGTGCTCAAGTCCATTAGGTGAAAATCAGTGATGTAATTTGGTATCTTTTGTTAACAGAATTGCCACTTTTCTACTTCCCTTTTCCCCTGCAGCCTCAAACATATTTTCTAATCAACCAGAACAGGCTGTAGGGTGGAAGTGAGGGGAGGAGGTTACATGATTCTAAGTAGCGGCAGTAGGGCCCAGCAGAAATACACCATTAAATATGGGCCATTAAATGCAATAGGCTTACTTCCAGATAGGTGTGTAGAAGATTATGGACTGAACCTGGTAATGGAAATGTTTATAACACAGTTGGGTGGTATGCTGAAATAAATAAGCACTTTATGTTTGCAAGTGGGATGAACGGGTTATAATTAGCCCAAAATGTTGAAAATTATGCTTCGCTGCTGGCAGCAGGAACAATTCAGGCAAATATTATTTTAATCTGTCTGCACAATTCTAAAGCAATTGAAGCTATATACAATAGGGGAGCTGCCCACAGGGAAGATGATTATAGAATTTTGAAAGTTATTTTCATTTTGTTAGCTCAACCCTGTTTGTAATTATCAATGCAGGCTATCATTTACTAAGTGGTTAGTTGTGCATATGGGACCTTTCGTGTGCGCTGTAATTACAATGCTCAGCAAAATGTAATTGTTTGGGGTGGCTGCATAGAAGTGAGTAGTTAAATGTCACTAAAATCAACCATAATATATTAATTTGCTAATAAGTATTTGTCAAATCTTTCTTTGGCTGAGTTTTACAAAATAGTCTTTATAATCTGGCTCCAACTGTGCAGCTATCTGAGATTATAATGATCTACCTAACCTCCACCTGTTGATTGGATTTCTATTCAGAAACTTTGTGCAATCTCTACCTTGTGAAAAAAATGCATGTCAAATATCTGTTGGATCTATATGTAAAATGAAAACGTCCATGTACGGAGGGCCTGTAGCCAAGGGCTGGGGGTTCAACCTCACCCACCCCCCAAATTTTTCAGGTTAAAATTGTTTATTCATTAACTTTAACTGGTTGACTAAATCTCCATGCTAAATCTATGTGAAGCAAACATTAAGAATCCCTCCAGAACTGCATACACTATCTCAACCAAATTTTGACGATTTATTCATACTGTCATTACCTACCTTTCCACCAATTTACTTAGTGATAGCAAAAATAGCCAACAGTGGAAGTTGGCCCACCCACAATTGGCAAGCAAAGCCTAAGGTATTGGGGGGGGGGGATTTGAAGGCCATGAAGGAGACCAGATTTGGTGGGGCTGGTTGACAGGGGTAGAGTAGCGGGCTTTTAAAGGCTGCTCTGACTCCTGTTGTGCTCTTTGTTTCACCTTGAGGTAGGAGGCAGGTTGCTAATGGGGAATTAGGCCTGTTCCTTCTTGCTCCCTCCCCTCTCCTTTTCCAGAAGACAGTACACAGGTGGTCAATGTGCAATGAAAAGATGCTATAGAAGTTTTCAATGGACACAAAAAAACCAGAGTACCATTAGAACAACTTGTGCTTGCTTGAATACTTCTTGCTAATTCACAGTGGAAAATGTCCTGTTGTAACCCATCATCACAATAAAGGAAAGCAGAAGAAAACAGAAGAAAACAGAAATAAACTTTGTCCAGATGTGGAAACAATTGTCCTTTGTGGCCAACAAGAACTGGCTATAAGAAGGAGCCAGGTTTTTCACAGGACCTATTACCTGTGAAGAACCTTTGCACAATGATAGTAATTTCAGGGCCTTGTTGTGATCTCATGTAAGATCAGGAGCCACTGACCTGAAAAGTCATCTCAAAACTGCAGCTATGAATGCCCAATATACAAAATGAACTAATAAAATCTGTGGTGACAGGATAGTCCAAAAAAATTGTAGAAAGATGCAATGCATCACAGTGTTTCTCTGTTTTGGCATATGAAACTTTGGAGTACCTCTGAACAGTTATCACTCTAAGTTACATTGATGTCGAAGTTGCAGGAATGCGATAAGACTTTATGTGAAGATAAGTGATATGACAGGTGGAGGACTTGGAGGCATTATTTTAAGAACACTGGAAAATTGGGCTGGACTTGCAATACTTATATGGACAGGGGAGGAGCTCGACGGGAGCGGACGCATGGTGAGAAAGCTCCCACATTATTACTATATTTGGCTCAAGTTCTCCCTTTTGCTGGACTCTTTCAGACTCTTTTTCATTGCTTATCATTGTTTGAAACGTGGGAGGACTGGAGGCTTCATGCTTATCAGCTTTGAACTGTGGAAATTTATAGAAGAACTACCAAAGGGAATTCCACATCTACAGACAGCGTTTTAAGACTCCTTTCTCCCAGTTACAAGCAGAGAGTAAGCTCAGAGAGAGCTCGGTTTTCCAACTTAAAGACCGGTGGTTGCATCAACTGGAATCATTATTTAATATCTAAACTTACTAGCTGCAAAAATAACAAAACAACACAGACCTCCTTGCTGTATTCCCCCCAGAAGAGAAAAGACCATCATATCTCTTTAAGATGGTGTCTACAAGGAGCATTTACAAGCAGCTCTCACTCCCTCTCGAAGCGCAGGCTGCAGACAACACCCGGAGAAGGAAGGAAAAGGGGGGGGGGAGAACCAACACAAACAAAGATCACACAGTTTTTCAGCCATGATAAGAAAACGGAGGAGGCGAATGAGAAGGCGGAGAAGGAGATATGCTCAAGCCCTGCAGCATTAGATTGGACAATTGACCTGAGGGATGTAGTCACAATTTCTCCGATACAGATGAATTCACCAAATCTGGCAGACGAACTGGCGTGGAGTGGATCTGCAGCACCTGATAGAAGGTACAGCAGCAGTAACAGCAGCTTACAATCCATGCTTGCAGGGGAGTCGGAAGAACTGGAGAAGGACATCTCGACCGAGTCAGGACCAGAATTAACCCCCCAGACGGGGAAAAAGTATGACATTGCTCCCAAACTCAGTGTGGAATGCACACCGAAACCAACCCCAGATTATAGAATGCTGGGCAGGCAGCTTGAGGATAAGATCTCCAATATAGCAAGTGAATTGGGATTTAGGAAAACTTTTTTAGCCAGCAGTAATAGAATGTTAACAGCTATTACTGAAGCCATTATCAAAATAGACCACAAGCTAAAGGGAAAAGACAGCCAGCTCTCAACACCAACACCAACAGAGAAGATGCCTGCAGGTAAGCAGAAGCAGCCACAGAAAGAACCTCCCAAGCAAGGAAAGAAAAGCAAAAACATCAAATGCTGTGGGAAAAACAGAGACAATTTGGCCCTGGGGCCAAAAAGAAAGACCTCCTCAAACTCTGGAAGCTGCTTGAAGGACAGAATAAACCCAAGTCAACAAGGAGCAACAAAGAAGGCACCAAAAGCAAAAGAAGCAACAGGACGAAAAAAGACAACTATAAAAGCCCAGCAACCAAGCACTTAACTAAAAGCCCAGAGAAAGATCAAACAGAAGTTGAAGAAAGTGAATCTAACGAAAAAAGTCAACAACAATGCAATAACTCTGTAGCAGGACGGGTTGACACAAAGTCAACAATGCAATACCCCACGCGGGGGAAGAGAGGGCATAAAAGACCCTTAAACCAGGGTGGAACCCAAAATTAACTTTGATCCCAAATAAATTGGTGTTCCTAAATTATCCCAGGATAGGGAAACCTATAACAGATAAGCACACATGGAACATCTACTTGACGTCATAGGTGAGGTCTTACCAGGGGCAGTGATGAAATCAGATATATTAGACATTGAATATTAGGACTACAATAACACTAAGGTACATGCCCTTGTAACCTTTAAGGATCAAGACATAGCTCATTTCATTTATCAAACCAAGAACTTTTTTGCTAGATTGGACCTGATCCTTACTAGATTTTTTGAAGATCGATCAAAACCCAGCAGTCTACTGGAGCTGGATAAGAGAGAAGTCACAGTAACAAATCATTCCAAAAATCTGCAGATTGAGAACTGTAGTCCAAAAGTTAGCAACACCAACAAAAGTCATGCAAAGGACATAGACACTTGGACTGACATGAGATACCTTGGGAAAGAAGAGTTGGCTAACTCTCCACCCATGGAACGTGTTCCCTTTACCCCGTAATTAAGATCAGCAAATCGTGGAGCTCAAATGTGAGTAGAATAACATCAGAAATGGATAACATCACAATTGCAGAAGGTCCTAAACAGAAAAGTCTGGCTGAAACCAACAGGACAGGATGATATAATTGGCCCATAGGCATACCTCCCCAACAACAAGCTCACTTATCCATCCTTTCCTGGAATATTGCGGGTTGGCGGAGTAAGCAGGCTGAACCTGAATTTCTAGGATACATTCAAAAATTTGACCTCATTTTGGTGCAAGAGACCTGGGCACTTGATAACATAGAGTTGCATAACTACGAATCGCACTCACTTAATGCCAAAACTAAAACCAAAAGAGGCAGGGCATGTGGAGGAATCAACCTGTTTGTATCCACAAAACTGAAGACCAAAGTTACTAAGCTAGAACCCTTGCTGCAGTTAGCCCTTGCTACTCTTATCACATTTAACTCTACCAAATACTTACTATTTAATGTTTATCTCCCACCTAGGAAAATTAGAAGTTTAGTCAAACTAGATTGGCAAAAGCTTGAGGAATACATTGATAAATGGGCAACTACATATCCCGATGCACTTGTGGGCGATTTCAATGCCAGGGCGATTTCAATGCCAGGCTGGGTCACAATGACTCTGACCTCTTCGACTTTTTCCACCAAAACCATTTAAAATCTGATACCGCCCATCCAATACCAGAGAGAGAATCTAAGGACGCAGGTCACAACTACGAGGGGGCTATGCTTACTACATATGTCCAATAATTTAGATCTTGTAATCTTGAACGGCTCTGTGACTGGTGACAAGCCAGGGGAATTTACCTATATGTCAGGCTCACGAGCCTCAACAATTGACTATATATTAGTTTCCTATAGAGGACTGGATCTAATCGAAAACTTTAGGGTTGACAAACAGCTGACCAGTGACCATCTACCTTTAGCACTCAACCTGTGACAGAAATACTTATTTGGAACAAACTCCCTCCTGCGAAACACAAGAGGGACCAAGGACTATCAGAGCAAAATGGACACACAATTTAGATATGGCAGTTAAGAACGCCCTGCAATCTGATGCTCTTCTTCAAATACACTCACAAATACTTCTAACTACCCAACCAGACGACGTGATGCCACTCTACCAAAATGTGATTGCACAATTACAACAGTTATTGACTGCCAAGTACTGCAATAATATGAATAGGAAAGTACACACACATAAATCTTGGTTTGACAGTGAATGCAAAGCCCTTAAAAAAGATATGATGAAGATATATAAAACATACAGAAGCAAGAACTTATGTCAGATACCTCAGGATTGGTTTACCATAAAAGCAAGATATAAAGCAGTAATTAAACAAAAGAAGTCACAAGCCCAGAAGAGTGACTGGGATAAATTAATTGCAGCTGCAAAGTCCAATAATTCAGCTCTGTTCTGGAAAATTGTTGCAGGAGATATCAGACATGGTGCCCTCAGCGTAGGCTGCCACATTACAGCACACTCATGGGAAGAACATTTTAAAAATGTATATATGTCCAGCACGGTTACTACGAGGAAGGGCAATCCGGACATAGATTCAACATCCAGTTGGCCCCGGGTAAATGAATCAGAGATCAAGAATTTAATTAATAGATTAAAGCCTGGTAAGGCCCCTGGCTGTGACAATATAACGGCAGAACTTCTAAAGACAAACAAGGACTGGTGGATACCAGTCTTGGCACGTCTGTTTACCAGGATAGACCAGACAGCCACATTCCCTACAGAATGGGGAATAGCCACAATTATCCCGATATACAAAAAAAGGAGAACGTTCCAACCCAGCAAACTACAGACCAATCAGTTTGCTAAGCATTGTTAGCAAACTTTATGCTTCTCACTTACATCTAAAGCTGACGGACTGGATAGACCAAGAGAACATTCTCGAGGATGAACAAGCTGGGTTCAGAGAAGGACGTTCTACCCTGGATCAATGTCTAATCCTACAGCATCTAGCAGAAAAATACTCTGCCCCAGACAGAGGAGCATTATACACAGCTTTCATTGATTTCAAATCTGCGTTTGATCTGATCCCGAGAGACAAACTATGGAAGAAACTAGAGTGCTCATCAATAGACAGAAGACTCTTAATCTTAATACAAGGGCTATACCACAACACCTCACTCAGAGTAAGATGTTCCCAGACTGGCCACTACTCTGGAATAGTTCCTACCAACAGAGGCGTTAGGCAGGGATGTATTCTGGCCCCCACCTTATTCAATCTATATATAAATTCTATGGTAAAAGCCCTGAAGGGGGACCATTTCCACCCCCCGCGTCTAGCCTACAGACCAATCTCCATGCTGCTATACGCAGATGACGCGGCTATAGTATCATACTCACAAATTGGTCTAAAAAGGCTATTACTAGAACTCCAATGATACTGTGATAAAGATTCCTAACTATAAACTACAGTAAAACCAAAATAATGATTTTTACCAGACGAAAAATCAGACCAAAATGGACTATCAATGGATTACCCATCGAACAAGTAGACAAATACAAATACTTGGGGATCACATTCCATTCCTCGGGTCGGTGGAACGAACAGATAAAATCTGCAACAGACAACGTGCAAAGAGCTTGCAGAGCCATTAAGAATTTTTATTTCACCAAGGGAGGCCAATATATCCCAGCTGTCACAAAAGTGTTTGCAGCGAAAATAATTGCCCAACTTCTGTACGGCGCACAGGTATGTGCCTTCAAAAAATTGGACACTTTAGAAAAAGTCCAAACCAAATTCCTGAGAAGTATCCTAGCAACTCCATGCTGCGTCCCGAATAACACCCTACGCCTAGAAGCGGGCTTACCTTCCATGGAGGCACGAGTCCAGACTCTTACACTAAACTTCTGGCTAAAGTTAAAACACTTACCCAAAGGACTGGCCCCTTTAACCCTGACAGACTCTTTTAGGTCCACATGGAAAAACACGATTCTCAGAAACCTCAAACTATCAGGGTTACAGGAAGAAGAACTAGACCTCCTGGGATATACGAATGCTAGAGTAGCAGTAAGGCGCAGAACAATGGATATAGATTACCAAAAACACCTAGCCTGTGCCAGATACCAGCCACTATTTAAATGCAGTACTAATGTACCCTTTGCTACACAAAATTATTTAACAAATCTAACAAACCCGAAACACAGGAAAGTGTTCACTCTGGCCCGAGTTAATGCTCTGCCAACAGCTGTGCTACTGGGCAGGTACACAAAAACACCCTATCATGAACGTATATGCCCCTGCGACGCAGGGGTGGTTGAATCTATAGAGCATGTGTTCTTTTACTGCCCTCTGTATGTGGATGCCCGCCTCTCCTTAATCTCGCCAATACTGTCCCGCTTACCTGGCAGATCTGAGGAATTCTACCTATACTGGCTGCTCGACGACAAACACAAGGAGACAACCAACCTGGTGGCCAAATATCTCATGGCCGTTCTAGCTACGAGGAACCAGCATATTAAATTGAACGCGGAAACACAATAGGCTAGATACTGTTGGTGTTAAACTGTAGAGTTGAACGGAGTTTTAACATTTATATTGTTTTATTTTCTGTACAATGTGACGTTGGTCCTTGACCGTAAATAAATATCTATCTATCTATCTATCTATCTATCTTATATGGACAGGGTTATGATGGAGCTGCTTATATAAGTGGTCATATTATTGAAGTACAGGCAATTGTATCACAAAAGTATCCGATGGCTGTCTAGTATCCACTGCAGTGCTCACTCACTAAATCTAGCCTTAGCAAAGACTTGCAGCATTCCACTTGTCAGAAACAGCCTAGGAACAATATCATCTGTGTGCAATTTCTTCAGAGTATCATCCATTTGACTGGAACTGTTGAAGAAGAATAAAAAAAGACTGTTTTCCTGAATCAAGAGCAAGCAGCCTGTTACCACTGCATGAAATCCATTGAGTTGAGCAAAACATGATGCAATTTTATGTTTTGTTGAATTATACAGTGTGATGGTGAGAACACTTGAAGAACTAAAAGAGATTCCTCTATACAACAGTGATACTTCTTCTCAAGCTGATCAACTTCTTTTAGTTTTTCAGAATGCTGAATTTGTAGTAAACATACACATTCTAAGAAAGCTTCTGACATCATCCCTTCAGCTTAGCAAAACATTATAAAGAGTAGATGTGGACATTTATAGTAGTCTGCAACATATCAACAGTCTCTTAGAAAAAGGCAGAATCTGTTAAAGAATTTCAGGAGATCTTTGACACAGCATGATCAGTGATCAAGGAAGACTTGTAAAAGCAAAATGCAGGCAACTTCACCAAGACCAGTATAACCTAAACGTGTAAATCCCATTTCTGGACTTTTTCTGCAGTCGTGTTTAAGAAAGGTATACAAGGAAAACTTGTAGTTTAGTAACTGTAAGTGTTCCTCCTTATTTATTGTAGTCATTTAAAATCCAATTTTACAATGAATGGAAGAGTTTGACCTGTTGTGCAGAAAAACCATCTAATGCATTGGAAGCATATCTTGTCTGTGATAGACAGGGTTTTTTCCCCTCAAATGTGAAGAAACTTCTTCAGATTTCTGCAACTTTGCCAGTGTCAACAGCTACAAATGAAATGTCATTTTCAACTCTTAAATGTTTGAAAACAAACATTAGAAGCACAAGGGGCAAGAAAAATTGACTGGACTTGCACTTTTGAGTGTCCACTGAAGTTTATCAATAGAGCCTGATTTCTGTCAAAGTGTATTGACACAGTTCTCAAGTGTTTCCAACAGATGTTGTGGTATTCTTTTGTAACCATAAATTACCAATTAAAAGTCATTTTCAGATTTTTAGGAATTTGAAACTTTGTAACTAAAATAGAAATTTGATCTAATTAAGTCTATATAGAATGAATTTGATCTAATTAAGTCTATATAGAATGAATCACAAAACTTAAATTGTTTTGTGTTATGTACCTACTCTTCATGATTTGCTTAAATAACATTTCAACCCCCTGCCCCTTGATTTTTTTCCCCTGGCTATGGGTCTGCTAACAGCTATAATGCTTTGACCAAATATTTCCACTTGCCCTGTGTAGCTGTTAGTTTTGCATCACATTCATCTCCAAAAGGTCTTTGCTTTTTCCAGAAAGCCAGATATATGATTGTGTGAGCCGAATATCAAGATCATTTTCCTCTTGCATTGACAGACATAGCTTTGTCATACTACATGATGGTTCTTACTTATGTACTATGAATTTAGGCTACTACTTTGGAAATAAATATAGGTTGAATTTGCAAACCTAGTTGCCAAAGCACATATTTTTGAGGAACTTTACTGTGGGAAAGAAAATGGGTTAATTGTAGGGGAAACGCATTCCCCTTAACATAAAGTTTGACCCTGGGAAGGAAGTCCTACTTGAAATAGCTCAAGCAGCAAATGTATTTGTTTGACTTTAAGTGCCATAAGACTTTGTGTTCTAAATATGTCTACTGAAAAAGAGAGTGGGAAATGGGAGGAATTAATTGCTGAATGACAGATTTGGTCAATTAGGTGAAAGAAGAGGGCACTGAATGTAGTGAGGCAGTGATGATGGGAGGGGTGTCTTAAAAGCTTTGCAATCGGGCTGTTAAATGAAAATGTCAAACCACCACAATAGTTTCAAGACCATTTATTTCTTTATGAGCTGCACTATAACCATTTTATTCTTGCACTCAGGGAATGTAGATGTTCTCAGAGCAGAGGTGTGCACTATTTGTAGCTACATGGTTCTTTTCCCCAAGGGCTTCCTTTTATAAGAGGAAGGAACTGAGCAGCTAACCAGAAGGGGTGGAGATGACAAGGAGAGTGCTTAACCTCCTTTCTTCCTGGGCATTTGCTCAATACTTTCCTCTTTTAAAGCTGTTTTTTTCCAAGTCAAAAGGTATCAAAGCCACTGGAAGATAATTCTCATATCAAAGTGGGGGAACATATTTAATGAAATATTGTCTGTCTTGAAAGGAAATGATTTGATTTTCATCTAATATCTAAGGATATTTTTCCACTATAGAATCATTTTCAATCTCAACACCTCTAAATATGTTGGACTACAAAACCCATTATCTCTACTCAGAATGGCCAAATAGGGTAACTGTAATAATAATAATAATAATAATAATATTATTATTATTACTAATCTAACACCTGAATGGAACAGCTGGATTAGGGTATTTGTCTGTATTACAGGATACCTCATATAGACATGTAACTGAGTACAGAATTGCATAACCTGGGTTAATATGGTGGTAAACTTGAAAAGATAGAAGTTGAGCTATGAGGAAAGCATTTTTCTCATCTTTTTCAGAACAGCAATTTTGTCTACAAAACACACTGGAAACCTGCCCACCCAGCTTTTAAATATCTGTCTTAATCATTCTGTAGTGAATCCTTGGCATAATTGTTTGGCTTCCCTGGTTTTTTCTTTCTCAGTTCATATGAGAGCATTTTGAATGTGCTAATTAAAAGAATTTGGTTATTACAAAACAGATCCTTCTTCTGTCCCAGAAATTTATTTTCTAGTGCCAGACAATACCAGCTGTTCTTGCCTTCATTCTGGACTGAGTGCCAGGGAAATGGTTCTACACAACCCGTATTAGGATTTGGTGAAGTAGGATTCAAATCTACTTCTAAATAGTAGTAGTTCACTTAACACATTTATTTTCTTTTAGAATACCCCAGCAAACTTGGTTTACAGCATATTCTCAAGTGTGTGGACCCACGGATCCATGTGGGTGTGGTGCTACCTTTTCTGAGATCAATTTTTATAGAATTGCAGCATTCTTTTAGATTATAAAGTAAGTGTTAAAAGACTAATTATCTTTAGTTGAAGCTGTTTTTGAAGGCATGGAGAAATATATTTGGGCACATCAGCATACTGATAATACTGTGCCCCATGTCTCCAGATGATCTCTCCCAGTGATTTCATGCAAATATTAAAAAGCATTGGGGATAGAATGACACCTTGTGGGGGATGCCATATAACAGCTTTTTTTTAAAGTAACAGTTATTCCCTAGCACCATCATCTGGAATCCACCTGAGAGATATGACTGGAACCTTTGCAACAAAATGCCTCTGATACTCAGGCCCTCCAAGAGTTCCAAAAGGACACCCTGGTTGATGGTATCAAAAACCACTGAGAGGTCTAGAAGCAGCAACAGACACATGCTTTCTGGGAAATGTAGTTTTGGAAGGTGAATACTCCTGTAGCAAATGATTCAAAAGACCTTGCCCTAAACTACATTTCCTAGAATTCTGCTTGCATCAGAAAGCCCCCAAATCAGTGGATGGATGAAACATTCTGAAACTTGAAGGACTTTGAGTGATAAATGTGTGCTATAGTTGTAGGAAGCTTAGTTGTGATAGCCATAAAATGAGGGAGGGAGTAGCCCCGTTAGTGTCCCTAATGGCATGAATGGGTGAATAATTTAACAAAAAACTAACACTATTTTTGGAGCTCCATAAAATTTTAGACAGGTTGGTTTACATAGGGACTACCAAATGCAGTGCCTAAACATAAATCAAGGAACATGAAAGGTACTGCAGACTACTTCTTAGGCTTGTTTGATCAAGGAAAAAATGGTTCAAAATTTGTTTTGGATGTAGGGGACGCTGGTGATTCGATTCTGAAATGATTTCAGAAATTTTCCAGAAAAAAGTCAGAATTTTCCAAATTTTCCAAATTGCTTAGTTAATGGCGGGCACGATCGAGCAATATGCAAAAACCTGCAAACAGGACAGGCAAAACTTGGGGGATTCCCTTTCCCTCAGTTTTAGAACACTATTGACAAAACTTGCCACAGTAGTAGAAAAGATTCTCCTCTATCAGCATACTAACTTTCAACATGCATAGAAGATCCCTAGGGTTTTGACAATTTTTAAAGTAATTTTAATAATTTAATAAGGAATATTACAAGAAGAAATGTGCTGTCTCCAGGATTCTCTTTGAAAATTTAAATCTATCTGTTTTGCATATTTGTCTAGAGTGCACCCCTCTGAATATGAAAAAATTGAATTTATCTCATAACGTTCAATTAATGTACTACCTTTACTTGTTTCCAAGATAAGTGGAGGCCAGGCCACTTTTCAACATTGCCCCATCCTCCCAGATAAAGAGGGAGGAATCCCCAGAGGACTGATTCCTTGACCGCCCTGTGGATGGCAGTGTCCCACCCCGGCCCTCCAAGTTGTTTCCAAAAGTACAATGTGTAACCCCAAGGAGAGGGAACGAGCCTTCTAAACTTTTATTGTGTTGATCCCCAAGGATAAGATTACATTAGTATATTTCTAGTTTCCAAAAGTACAATGTGTAACCCCAAGGAGAGGAAAGGGGCCTTCTAAACTGTTATTGTGATGTTCCCCAAGAAAAACGATTAGATTAGGAGATTTCTAGTTTCCAAAAGTACAACTTGTAACCCCAAGGAGAGAAAAAGCCCTTTAAAGCTGTAGTCCCTGCTTCAGAAAGGGAATTATTAGCAGCAAAGGGGAATTCTGGTTGTCCAAAGCACAGAAACCAAACCCCAGAAGAGGAAAGGATCTAAAGAATTGTATTCCCTGTGACAGGAAGGGAATTATTAACAACAAAGGGGAATTCTGGTTTTCCAAAGCACAGAAGCCAAACACCAGAAGAGGAAAGGCTCTTAAAAGTTGTATTCCCTGCTTCAGGAAGGGAATTATTAAGCAGATTGTAGTAGATTTCTAGTTTCCAAAACTACAACGTGTAACCCAAAACAGACAAAGGGGGCTCCTTGGTGGTATTTTGTGTAGTTCCCCAAGGAAATTATTTGTTACCAACCCTGTCCTTCCCTTGCAAAGCGGTGGCATGGCACCTTTCCCACCCAAGCAGCCTGCCCTAGTCCCCATTTGCATCCCCAGCTCGCAATGAGACCAAGAGGTATGCACGGCCCTTTTTAAAGGGCAATGGCTGCCGTGCTGAAACCCCTCCCCTCCCGGGGTGGTTTCCCCTCATTGGCTGGAGGCAAGCATCCCAGCATGCAAGCGGCTGCTTGTCTCCAAAAACTGATTCATTTCTGATTCACTTCCTGAATCAGAAGAAAGATGGTGACAGTGGCTTCAAAAGGGCAAGGATACTTCCGGGTTCCCAAATCGCTTCGAAATTGCTTCAAAAAGGAATTTGATCTAAATTTAATCCGAATTACAAAGATTCTGACTGGACCTAACCATGCCTACTACTTCAATCAGAGAAGTCAGCCATAGCAGACACCTGATAACCAACCTGGACATAGCATGCTAGACCACTCTAACAACTACCATGTCAGGCTACACAGAGAAGCCATTGAAATTCACAAACATGTGAACAATTTCAACAGAAAGGAAGACACCCTGAAAATGAACAAAATCTGGCTACAAGTATTAAAGAACTATAAAATTATAACTGTAAATAAAGACCAACACTCAAACACAGGGGAACTTCAGACAAGAAACAATCAGGGATGGCTAATCACCTCTGAGCAAAGGATCCCTCCAGGCCCTAACAAGCCACACCTAAAAACTGTCAGGCCATCTAATGCTAATCGAGGTGGTCAATTTAAACATTCACACCTAGCTCCAACAAACAAGAGTTCTTTCTCCCACCCTGGACTTATATATAAACCCCAATTTCCTAGTTTCCAACAGACCTCACAACTCTGAGGATGCTTGCCATAGATGCAGGTGAAACGTCAGGAGAGAATGCTTCTAGAACATGGCCATATAGCCCAAAAAACCTACAACAACCCAGTGATTCCAGCCATGAAAGCCTTTGACAATACAATGAATGTTATGTTTCAGCTGTATTACCACAATTGCATTTATCCTTTGTCCACTAGAGAACAGAAATAAGTGTATCATTTTCAATATCTTTTTCATTTCTATCGTCCCAGTCCCTCAGGTATATCTTCTTGGATTTAACCTTTTTAAAAAATAGAGTCTCGCTTACCCAACCTTTGCTCATCCAAAGTTCCGTATTATCCAACACAGTCGTCCTCCCACCCGGATCCTCAGCTGTTTCAATACATTGTGATGTTTTGGAGCTAAATTTGTAAATACAGTAATTACTATGAGATAAATACATTAATTACTACTATGTACAGTAATTCTACTACGTACATAACGTTACCATGTATTGAATTGCTTTTTCAGCCAATTTGTTGTAAAACATGATGTTTTGGTTCTTAATTTGTAAAATCATAATGTAATTTGACGTTTAATAGGCTTATCCTTTATCCCTCCTTATTACCCAGCATTTTCGCTTATTAAATGTTCTGCTGGCCAATTTATGTTGGATAAGCAAGAGTCTACTGTAGTCTGCTGGTTAGTTCAGCAGAAATCTAAAATTATACTACAAGTTTGTGGCTAACACAACAGAAATTACTTACCCAGCTCTCCTGCTCATAGCATTCTATATCATCCAATAATCTACTTTTAATGTTTCTACCCCTCGGGGACAAATTTGAAGGGAAGGGGTTACAGGAGCAGAAGTATTGCTTCTCTCTCAGTTCTGTCACAGTTCTATCGCCCCAAAACACAATTTGATTCTTACCTCAATACCTGTTCAGTGATTCCTTAAAGCTTTATTGTTACAAATGGTTCTGTCATCAGTGTAAGCCACAGTGGCAAACTGGCATAATAAGTAATGGTAACATAAATGCATATGGAAATCAAGTTTGTTTGTTTGCTTTAAAAAGTGTTCCTTTCCTACATTTCAGTAGAAATGAAATGTTGCTTTAAAAGCCATGCTAATCTCATTAAACTGTAGCATGCTCTTTCTCCAACATGAATTACTTCTATGAAAGAGCAATTTAAAAAGAGCATTTAAAAGAAATCTTTTTCCAAAAGGCTCTTAATAGAATATTTGTACAGCTACCGCTTCATGGCACACGTAAAATCGGAACACTATAATGGCGACAGAGCACCAAAGACGTGTAGCACAGAGCAAAACTCCAGAGGATTTATAAAAGGTTCTTAAAGCACAAAACTGATCAATGGATAAGATTTTAATGTCATATTTTCTTTCTATCTTATCTTGAATAAATTATTCATTTACCTCTTGTTAGTTAAATATATTGGATAGGCCTTTAAAGAATTAGTCATTCTTTCATTCAGTCAAAAGTGCTTTGTTTTATTCAGTGTTTCAACCTTTCATGTTATAGCCTCCCCCTGCAACCACCCTCCATCTACATAGTATATACAGACCTAGCTGCACATGCTTTTTCGTATAGCCAAGAAATTGTGGTGTTGCTTGGATATAACATTGAGCTCTGGTTGATTCTTAAATGCATTGTACAATTGTTTCTCTAGGTAAATCAAATTCAGCATAGCATGCTGTTGAACCCTAAAGATCAGTTACTGGTGAAGTAACCCAGCAAACCGATTATACACAGGCATTTCTCAATGTTGCCCTTCCTAAACAACTTCTATCACCAACTGCTATTGTGGAGATAGGAAACTGCAGGGAGTCTCAATTTTTCATTTATCTCATTTTCATTTCCCTTGAACTGTAAAAAAACCCGAACATGCTGGTCTCTCTTTTCCCCCCTGAAAGTAGCTTTTTTGAATCCCCTCCCCAAAGATGACCAGAAGGCAATCAAATGGTCCATTTTATTGTGATCTTCTATTATTGAGCATAATTGTTCTTTTCTGCAATAGGAAGGGGTCTGAGGCCCTATGAATCATGCTGGAGAATTTGACAAACTAAACATCTCCAACATCTACTTCTTTATAGAGAGAAGCAAGCAAGTTTTTTTGTTTTCTAATATGCAATACAAAATGTGCCCCTCAGGTTGGGATGGAAGCGGGCAATTCAAATTATGCCATAATTTTGTGATTTTAGATCATATGAAATTTGTAATTCTGTTTTAGTTTAATTTGATGTTTTATCTTTGTTTTATGCTTTTATGTGGACTGTGAGCCGCTCCAAGCCCTCGGGGAGTGGCGGCATACAAGACCAAATAATAAATAAATAAATAAACAAAATGATAATGATGTGTAAATTAAAAAGAGCAATCCATATTATTCTAGAACACTAACCTCTGAGGAAATATCCTGATTTTGCCTCATTCTGCCTGGGAATCAGAGGCACTTTGTTGCAATGGTTCAAATCATTCCTCTCAGGCATGTTCCAGATCCTATTCTGGAGCCTGCCTATGAATAGGTTAATGCGGAATAAAGTGTTCCAGAAGGATACCGTGATTGATTATATCAAAAGCTGCTGAGAGATCTAAAAGCACCAACACACTCCTCCTATAATGTTAAAGTGGAAATCATACACTAATGTGGCCACAGCAGTCTCAACTCCGTATCCTACTCTGAAACTGGGTTGAAATGGGTCAAGGCAATAATGTATTTTAACTGCATTGAACTACATTATATGAGTCTACACTGAAACTATGTAATGCAGTTTCAATCTGCTTTATATGGCAGTGTACATAGGGTTTCACTGTCTTCTCAGTAGTGTAACACTACCACTACAGCTCAATCTACACTGCCATATAATGCAGTTCAAAACTGCATTACATGGTCTGTGTAGATTCATATAATGCAGTTCAATGCAGTTAAATTTATTAGCTTTTAGTTCCAAGTTAAAATTCTTTGATCTGGAAAACCTTTCAAAACCTTAAACTGAAGGATCACTTGCAATTCAGAAACACCTTTAATAAATAGTTAAATAAATATGGAGGGAAGAATTCCATTGGATAGCAAACATGGGAATGTCTCACCTGCATTTTTTTTAAAGACGCAACTTGCATTGTGTGCCCCCAAATGTACTGGGAACCAGTAAAGGGGAATAATTAATGCTTCATCTACATGGCCATATAATACAGTTTGAACTGCATTATAATGGTCAGTGTAGACTCACATAATGCAGATTGAAAGGCATTGAACTGGATTATATGAGTCCACATGGCTATATAATCCAGTTCAATGCAGTTGAACAGAATCATACGAGTCTACATTGACCATACAATGCAGTTCAATCTGAATTAAAATGGCAGTGTAGAAGATAACTTATTATCATGCCAATATCAGATCCCATGGACGCCTTCTGCTAGAGTTTTTTTTCCAAGATATTTTTATTAGAAGTTTCCATTTTATCAAACATACATAAACACAATAGGAAAAAGGGATGGGGAAAAGGGGTAACAGGAATGTTGACTTCCATTCTAATTCCACACTATTACATATGTTCTTCACTTTTTCTTTATACATGAGGTTCCTCTATGCTCTTACTCTAAAATTGAATATATGACAGTAGTACTCTACTCATTCTTATAGCTTATTTCATATTCTCGATAATATTCATTAATCAAAGTACAATCTGTCATTTATAATACCTTTACCCATAATCTATCATAATTAATCTAGTAATTTATTGGTCTTTTCCTCTTGCCTTTATTCTTTTATAAGTATAAATTTTTATCTTTCGAGTTTCACCGAGACCCTCCTTGCCATGGTTTTGGGGAGCACACACACAAAAGAAGAAAAATAACATTAAAAAGGAAGGAAAGTTCCTTGACCTTATTGTTCAACATTATTTCATTCTTTTCATTCATTTCATTTCATTGCAAATTGATAGCGACAGCTATTTCTTGTGAATATAAAAAGACAAATATGTCACAATGTATTTATTTATAGTGGAAAATCTCTATCTTCTCATTCGTAATACAACATTATTTCATTCTCTAACCTCGCATAACTAACCCTGTTATTCTCAGTTTAATCTTCCATACCGGGATCAGGAATTCTATTCTCTTATATTTCATACTCCTCTGGTGGACTCAGTAGACCAATTCATGAAGCAGTTGCTTCTCAGGGTTCAGGAGTAGTTAAATATTCCGCATTTTATAGGTACTGAGTGGGATTCTAATCCTTCTTTCCTTCTCTACTCTCCTGTAAAGGCCTTGTAGTTTTATTTTGAGGTAAATCAAATTTTCTCATCCTTATAAGTTAACCCATCTCCTTCATTTCTTCCCCTTCCAGATCTAATATTCAAATGTTTATATTTATTAGTAAGAGATTTATTTAATACCTTAGTAGAGAATTTCTGGATCTTACATCTCTAAAGCTTTAAGAGTTAGAATTGTTTTTCCCCCTAACCATCTAACGCATTTCTTTATTTTAAATTTACTTTTGTGTCCCCGCCAAGGGACCTTATTCTTGTTGCGTAGGTGGTCTGGATTCTGAAAAGTTCAACCCCTTCTCTATCGCCTTCTCCTTATCAATAAAATTAATCTTTCTCTATTATTATCTCCTTGTTTCCCCACATTTAAGGTTTAAAAATCTAGACTAGTACTTCATTAGTACTTCATCGCATTAAGTTTATAAAATATTGATTTGAATTTCCCTATCCCAAAGCTCAATTATTCCCTCAAAACCAATCGTAATTATGTTTCATTTTCCATTTCCCCCCTGATTTCCAATACATCAAATTTCAAAGTTCCAAAGCTCTTCACTCCTGCCATCTAGTGGTGTCTTTAGGTTGTCTCCCCTCAGTCCTTTCCGCTCTCAGCTTTAATTTGCCTCTCTTTTATCATCTGCTTCTACTCCTGGTCCTGATGCATCCCGCCTCTTCTTCGACACTATATGTCTCCTCCGGAGGTTTCCATATCTCTAGTATATTTCTTTGTCTGGGCTCCTTCCTGCTGTTCCTCTGTAGTCACCTTTCTTCAATCCTCCTTCCTCTTCTGGGTGTTCCTTTCAGTCCTCCAGGCTGCTCTCTATGATGTGTGTTACACCTCAATCTTCCCTTCTTTCCTTCCTTCCGGCCTTGTGCTTGGAAGGACTCCAGGCTCCACATTCCTTACCACACATTGTTTATGAAGTCGGAGGTGTCGTAGACATAACAAAAACAGCAACTTTGAGGTCGGTGCCATGTTTCTCCCATTTTCTCACTGCCGTTCCCTCTAAGTGAAGATTATCCATTTACTCTTAGATATGCCTTTGTCTCTTTTAAATGTTCTTTGCAGTTTGCCCCCTCCCCGGTCACGGATTCTCTCCACAGAAGCTCTTTTCCAATCTCTTCGATGTTTTCTTATTTCATTTCATTTAGCATTTAGCAGTTTTTTTCTCTAGTCTTTAGATAATATAATGATACCATATTTAAGGTAAAGGTATAAGTCCACCAATTCTTTATCTTTTCATTTATTTTGGGTTTCCATGTTCTTCATCCAATCCTTTCTCTTAAGGAAGTCCTCTATAGTGTGGAATTTCGAATTTCTAAATAGAAAAGCAGAGGCCCGGCCCCCATCCTTGAGGGGTGGGGGTTTTGGGGGCAGCGAAAGGAACCTGCTGGCTTTCGTGCCTCTTGCCCGCTCAATCCAGGGCTCGAGGGGGGCCATGAAGCCCTCCATACCCATGAGATCGGGTGGTTGCCGGAGAGCCTCGGCAAACCATGCCTACTTCCTTGAAACGCTCACCGGAAGTCGCCTTCTGCTAGAGTTTTGTGCAGAACAGCAGCTGACTATTACAAACACCATCTTTCAGCAGAAAGATAGCCTGAAGACCACCTGGATGCATCCCCGATCCAAGCATTGGCACCTCATTGACTATGTTTTAGTGCGCCAGAGAAACATTTGTGATGTCCGTCATACTCGAGTGATGCCGAGTGCAGAATGTTAAACAGACCATCGCCTTGTAAGATGTAAACTAAATCTACATCTTAAGCTCAAGCCAAAGAGGAGTGGCATCTTAAAGAGGAGGCTCCAAGTCAACAATCTTCAACAGGCTGTTGTGAGAGACAACTTCCAGGCAAATCTGCAAACAAAACTCGAAGACCACCCTACAGATTCTTTTCCTACAGCGCTTTGGCAACACATCAAAAACAGTATCCTGCAGTCTGCTGAAGAATCCCTAGGATTCTCCCTCAAGAAAAACAAAGACTGGTTTGATGAAAACAACCAAGAGATCCAGGAGCTGTTGGCAAAGAGAACTGCTCACCAGGTACACCTCGCCCAGCCATCTTGCCATGTAAGAAAAGCAGCCTTTCGTCTCGCATGTAGTAAACTCCAGCAAAAACTCCGAGACATTCAGAACAAGTGGTGGATTGATTTAGCAGAAAAGACACAACGTTGTGCAGATCTCGGTGATCACAGAGGTTTTTATGAAGCTCTCAAAGCAGTGTTTGGACCTACTTATCAGGTCCAAAGCCCCTTATACAGTACAGATGGTCAAACGCTAATTACTGATAAAGCCTCCATCCTGAACCGATGGGCTGAACATTTTCAGAGTCTCTTCAAAGCCAACCGAGTAGTCCAAGGTTCAGCTATCCAACACATGATACAACAACCAATGAAAAACAAACTGGACACAGCTCCAACTCTGAAAGAGACCATTGAGGCCATACATCAGATGAAAAATGGCAAGGCAGCCGGGATCGATGGAATCCCACCTGAAGCTTGGAAACAGGGAGGTCATGTACTTCATGCTAAATTCCATGAGCTCCTTGTGAGTTGCTGGGAAAAAGGTGAACTGCCATCAGATCTCAGAGATGCAGTTATCATCACCCTGTATAAGAAAAAAGGAACAAAATCCGATTGCTCAAACTATCGAGGTATAACACTGCTCTCCATTGCTGTAAAAATCCTTGCAAGGATACTCCTGAACAGATTAGTTCCTGCTATTGGAGAAGATCTTCTCCCGGAAAGCCAATGCGGCTTCAGAGCTAATAGGAGCACCACAGATATGGTTTTTGCCCTTAGACAACTGCAAGAGAAATGTCGAGAGCAGAACAAAAGGACTCTATGTAACATTTGTTGATCTCACCAAAGCTTTCGACACTGTGAGCAGAAAAGGTCTGTGGCAGATCCTGGACCGTCTAGGATGTCCCCCCAAATTCCTCAAAATGATTATCCTGTTACATGAAGGCCAGCACGGTCAAGTCAGATATGGCGATGCTCTCTCGGAGCCCTTTCTCATAACTAATGGAGTGAAACAAGGTTGTGTTCTTGCACCAACCCTATTTACAATCTTCTTCAGCATGATGCTCCAAAGGGCTACGGCAGACCTCGAAGAAGACGGCATATATATACGCTATCGTACTGGTGGTAGCTTGTTCAACTTAAGCTGTCTGAGGGCTCGCACTAAGACTCTAAACTATCTAGTCCGTGAGCTGCTTTTTGTAGATGATGCTGCCCTTGTCGCCCATTCAGAAGCAGCCTTGCAGCGCCTCACAACTTGCTTTGCAGCAGCTGCAGAACTGTTTGGGCTGGAAGTCAGCCTGAGGAAAACGGAAGTTCTCTACCAGCCCACACCACAGGAAGAACACCATCATCCCCACGTCAGCATAGGCACATCTGTACTTAAGTCTGTTCAGCAGTTCACCTACCTGGGAAGCATCATCTCTTCAGACGCTAAGATTGACAAAGAGATAGATCACAGACTATCAAAGGCATATAGTGCATTTGGAAGGCTTCACAAAAGAGTCTGGAGCAACAAGAACCTGAGGCAAAGTACCAAAATCAGTGTGTACAGAGCTATCATACTGCCCATCCTCCTCTATGGGTCTGAAACATGGGTCACCTATCGCCAATACCTACGACTCCTCGAACGCTTTCATCAGCGCTGTCTTCGCACAATCCTGAATATACACTGGACCGACTATGTGACTAATGTTGCTGTCCTTGAGCAAGCAGGGATCACCAGCATTGAGGCCATGCTATTGAGAACACAGCTGCGCTGGGCAGGGCACGTCTCTAGGATGGAGGACCACCGCCTCCCAAAGATACTACTCTATGGTGAACCTGCCATGGGTCAGCGCAAGAGAGGTGCCCCCAAAAAGAGATATAAGGACTCCCTGAAACAACATCTCAGGCTCGGCCAGATTGATCACCTACAATGGTCCACCCTGGCCTCACATCGGGAGGCATGGAGATGCACTATCCACAATGCTGCGGCCTCTTTCGAGAAGACATGGCGAATGAGTCTCGAAGAGAAACGACAATGCAGAAAGAACCGCAACTTGAAAACAACATCACCCAAGGAGACTTTCTGCTGTGCTTTCTGCAACCGAACTTGCCTATCTCAGATTGGCCTTTTTAGTCATCAACGCGCTTGTAAAAAGCGTGGGATGAGTCCTTCCTGAATCTTCGTTCGCGAAGTAATGCCGAGAGAGAGATAATGGTCAGTGTAGACTCACATAATGCAGATTGAAAGGCATTGAACTGGATTATATGAGTCCACATGGCTATATAATCCAGTTCAATGCAGTTGAACAGAATCATACGAGTCTACATTGACCATACAATGCAGTTCAATCTGAATAAAAATGGCAGTGTAGAAGATAACTTATTATCATGCCAATATCAGATCCCACTAAAAGACAAATGGGGCATCCAAGTACTTGAAACTCCCTTCCTCAGAAGAACAACATACATTATAAATGCTTGCAAGCAAGCAGGTCTACAAAAGGGGAGGGAAGGAAACTAACTTGGGCTGTGTCTACATGAGTAAGAAAAAACATCTTAATGTCACATGATGACTTCTGGTAAGAATCTGGACCTTTTCGTTCTTAACTCAACTTTGCTCCACAGTAAGCAGTGTCAGGGGATACTCTGAAACTTTGAACTCTCAAATATGTTCAGGATTAGCGACTGTCTAGACCAGTGGTTCTCAACCTGTGAGTCCCCAGGTGTTTTGGCCTCCAATTTCCAGAAATCCTAACAGCTGTCAAACTGGCTGGGATTTCTGGGAGTTGTAGGTCAAGACACCCATAATGATATTCAACTGAAGATTTTTCCTTAAGTGTCGATCAATCTTCTTCTGAATTGTGCTTTCTTTTAGTTATATAGCTTAATGCTTTGATTATCAAATAATAAATCTGAAAGTTGGTCAGAAAAGTAAAAGGTAGCCAGAACCTGGAGAAAGCCTACATTTTAGGAATCCAAAGGAATAAAGAAAGAGGATTTGACATCAGATGTGTGTGTGTGTGTGTGTGTGTGTGTGTGTGTGTGTGTATTCCAGGTCTACAAACATAAGACAATAGTGGGAATGAATTTAGGAAAGGTGAGATTTGTGGAGGGGGATCTAAATGGGGGAGGCTAAGGAGAGCCGAAGGGAAGGGAAAGCACAAGGTGAAAAAGTGGTAAGAAAAAGGGGGGAAGGGGGGTAGGGTGTTTACTCTTAACTTCCCAATTTTCTTCTCCACATCTTCTTAATGAGTTTCTGTCTCTAATTAGTGACATCAGATTTGTTAAAAGAACTATACTTTATGCCCTTGGACAAACCTTTGGACCACTAAGAACATCAACTAGATTGGGCCTGCCCAACAGGTGGCCTGTGGGCCGCACACGGCCCACCAGCCCCTCAGATGCGGCCCTCCTACCCTCCTGCAAATATTTTTTTAAAAAAATTAAAAAATTCCAGAAAAAATTCCAAAAAAAGTGTGCATGCGCGCAGTTTCGCCCACTTCCGAGGCTGGCATGGCACTTTGGGAGGGAGGGTGGAGCCATGGGGAGCCGCCCGTGGCTCCGCTCTCTCTCCCAAAGCGTCACGCCAGCCTCGGAAGCGGCGGTTTCACCTGCTTCCGAGGCTGGCGTGATGCTTTGGGGAGGAGGGCGGAATGGGGAACCCCCCATGGCTCCGCCCTCTCTCCCAAAGCATCACGCCAGCCTCGGAAGCAGGCAAAACAGAGGAGGAGGGGCCAGGGGGCGTGGCTGGGGGCGTGGCTGGGACGGAGTGGCCCCCCAGGTGATCAGTGACCGGAATTCCGGCCCTTGGGCCGGTAGAAGTTGGACAGCCCTGTACTAGATGACCCAAGAAACCCCATGTGGATTTATTATCTGCTCTAGATTTTTCCCCTGCCATTTACAACTTGACATATTTGCTCTTTTTCTAATGGGAAAATTAACCTTTGGGGGGGGGGTTCCTGTAAACCTCATTTGTAATAGAATATTCTTACAAATGTGATAAGGAAAACAGGGGCAATGAGGGGGGAGAAAAAGTTGGAGAATACAACCGAATGCCTTTCAAACAAAAGAACACATTGCCTGTAACCTGTGCTGACACTTAAAAATATGTGTACTACTATTTGTACTACTACACAAGATAGTTGTTGCAACTCCACCCCTCCCTTCAGATTTAATCCATATTTTTCCCTAGAGGACTTGTTTCTTGTCCGGTTGAAATATCTTGTCATTATTATGTTGGCTCCAGGATATTTTAAAATGAACTTAGAATAACATGCCATGTTCTAGTCATGTTAAACTTCAAAAGATTACTGTTTGATCTCTGTTTGGTATTCGGTATTTGAAGTAAAGCAGCTAAGTGTTCTTGTTCTCAACAGGTTTGTTATAAAATTTAATCATGTAACACTCAGACTTACAAATTTAGTGATTAATGTAAGCATAAGTCATTTTTACAGACTTTGGTGTTGATGCTTTATTACAAGCTTATAGTCTTATGATTCATCCAAAATCCGTTAAAAGTAAATCTGCAATAGCTATAAATGTAATTTTTATATTTCAGAAATGTGTTGTTGTTGTGTGCCTTCAAGTAATTTCTGACTAAAAGCAGTCTTAAAGTGTGTTCACATAGTGTTTTTTGCAAGATTTGAACAGAACTTCTGCCTTCCTCTGAGGTTGGAAGAGTGACTTCTCAAAGGATACACAGAAGGATTCAGACCCTGGTGTTCAGAGTCATAGTGCAATACTCAAACTACCACACCATGATTGTACTTCCAAAATTGTAGTCCATTTCTTATTAAATTCTATATCTACTGAACAATAAATCCAATGAGACCTTCTGCATAGATATATATGGCCCTTCAGATGTCACTGAGTTGCAGTTTACAGCATTCTTACGAATAATTCATATGGGATAATTCATTCTTTGAATTGCCTTTAGCCCAAGCCACCCAAAGTTTTATACATCATACCTATCATTTTTAGCTGTACCTGGAAATGGATTGACAGTGATGAAGCATTTGTAAGAAGAGTCAGATGCTCCCTAAACCCACCCTGTTTCAGACAAGTCACAGTATTGTGGATCAACTGATAATTTTAATACCCTTATAAACAGTAGGCCTGGGTAGGTTCGGCCAGAATGCTCGTAAATCGGAAGGAATTCAGATTAACCCCACTTTTGAAGTGGTTTTGAAGCAATTTAAACAACCCAGAAGTAAATTTGCCAATTCAAAGCCAATGCCGCCATTTTTCCCCAATCCAGGCAGTGGACTGAAAAGGAATCAGTCTTAGATTCCCGCCCCTTCTGAGGTGGTTTCCCCTCATTGGCTGGAGGGAAGCAGCTGTAGAGATTGCAAAAGGTTCTGTAGTTTAACAGCAGCTAAAAACTCGCAGTTTCCCTTCCCTGGCAAGTAAACGACTGCATGATCAAGCAAGTAAGACTGTGGCACATAAGCATATTTATCTAATGGAAAACATCTTAAGGAAAAAATGACACAAAGCCTGAAAGCCATTCATGTAGATTTTCCTGAGGGTGGGCCCTTGTAGCCACTTATTTGATCAGTGAAATAACATGTTGATTGATATTATTCTATTTTCTTTAACAGGATTAGTCAAATGTTTGCATTCTTTAGGTAATGATAGAGAAGGTGGTTACCACCCTCTGTTCAGTTCATGCAATTGAATATTTATGGTGCCATGCTGCTCAAATTTTCTTATTTCTTTTGACATCTCTACTTCTGATCCCATTGCTCAAATTTAGTAAATTAAAAAGCACAGGTGTTGTGAGTTACTATTATTCAATTGATTTTTGTATGCCCACATTCGTTGGAGACCTTCAGGAGCTCACAGTTGTTTCAGTTTTGATAATAATACTTCCCAATACACTGCTGTTTCTGAAATGGAATTAAAATTGTTTCTTTTAATACAATTATTTGCAGAAAGCTCTAATTATATACCTTTGTATTCTATCAACCATTTTGCACACATTACAAAACTTTTCATAACTTTTCATTTTGCTTTTACACCAGATATTTACATTAGATATAGGACTGTAGGGTTAGCAATTCCCATGGTGTAAATTGGTGGTTGCCAACCCTGAAAACCATTCTAAATTGTCCATATTAATTGGGGATTTTGGGAACTAAAATCCAATATCGTAATGGAATTCAAGTTGATAATAAAATAACAGTGAGAACTTGTGATGAGATTGCAAAGGAAAAAATTATTAGTTATCAGTGGTAGGTTTAGATAGGTACTTGGTGGGTAGTTTCTCTGAGAATGAGCATATGCTGTTTGCTGGAATTCTTCTTAATAATAACCTTTTAAAAGTACTTTCTGAAAGAGAGGAGTGAGGAGAAAAGATACAAGGAGAGAAGAGAAGCTCCTAAAGGCTTTAATAAAGGCTAAAGGGTGATTCAAAGCTCAGAGCCACCTTAAAAGAAAAGCACACCCACTCACCCATCCCCAAACATCATGTACCTATGCACACACACTTTCCAACTCTCAGTCTATAAATTAAAAATCAAGGAAAGAAAGGAAAATCTAGGAAAAACAAAAAATAAAATGAGATTCAATGAGCCAACATAAAAGCAAGAGAGCTGCAAGGTAATCTTACTGCAGCGATTGAAGCATCTATCTCTAGAGCCAGGAAGCAACTGAGCAATTGAGGAACTTACCCCATTAAATACATACAGTTTGCATAAGACACATCATAGCTTTCTTCTATTCTGATTGGCCCATCAGTCAGGACTCACAGGGAAACCCCAGCCTCTTTGTGTGCTGCATGATCCTGAATAGAAATTGAAGGTAACCATAACCAGCAGTTGCATGCTCCATTTCAGTCAAACAATACATGGTGGTGGAGCCCTTGCCATTACAGGAGTCTAAACAAGCTGAAACATGTGAAGACAAATGTCCAAAACGAATCCATGCACAAGCTTAATAGCTAGAATTTCCAGTCCATCAGGAGGACTACACATTTCCCATCCTTCTTCATTTGTCAGAGATCTTGGGCAGCTCTACACAGACACATTATCCCAGGGCTGATCCAGAATATTGAATTTCAGATTAGCCCCAGGATGGTTTTAAAGGCAATGTCTCAGTCACTGCAAAGATGGGAAGGAGTCCTAACTGTCCAATGGCACCACATCCAGTTTGGCACATCTGGACACCCTTACCACTTCCCTCCCACTCTCATCATCGTGGAGGTCAGCAAGTCCAACATGGCTAGTGTCCAGCACTTATCACCTGGAGTGACAGTGACTGGAACACCAGAATGATGCAGCAGAATGCAGAGAGAGGGGAGAAATCACTCCCCTCTCCCTTCTCTGATTACCTCATTGCTTTTGCTAGCATAACTCCAGATAGACACTTGGCAGCTCTGCTTATAACAGGAGACAGAGACAGTGAGTCAATGGGCAACCCAAGCCTAGGGATAAGTCATGTAAACAGGTGCTCCCAGTTCCATCTCAGAACTGGCCAAACTGCTTACATGACCCAAAGGCATGGTTTGCTCCAGATTCTTTAGGCACATTTGGAGTAATCTGTGACTTTTTAAATGCAGTGCGAGACCACATTAAGCACCCTTGATCTGTATTAACCCAAAATCAGCTCAATGTGTCAGGTCAGTGTAGATGTGATATCCACTGGGGTTTGGTTCAAGGATTGATGAATGCTGAAGTCCCATTACATGTAGCATTGAAAAAGAGGTCCCTGATAGAAAATGGCAAAATCAAGGTTTGCTTTGTGTGTGGGATACTTTCAAGCCATGCATGGATACCAAACCTGTAGATAATAGAGCATCGAATTCTCTATGTTTTTTTCTTCTATGCTTCCTATTTTTGAAATCTGTCTTGCTGTGTTTTAGTCTAAACATTTAGAGGGTGATTGCAGGAACCTTTGTTTTAATTACATACAATCTAATTAAAAAGTCTAAAAATAATTTTAAAGAAAATTACTCATTCAGTACTAGAAGAAATTAATAATAATAATACACTTTATTTATATTCCGCTTTTCTCACCCCGAAGGGGACTCAGAGCAGATTACAGGTACACATACTTAGCAGACAATCCCTGCCGTTTCCTCATACACAACATATAGAAGAACAGGGGCAAACTCTGGCCACCAGGGGGAGCTGACGCACTCCTCATCTCTCAGTGTTCCCAGCGTCCCTTGTTGTTCCTTCTGCATTCCTCAGCGTTCCTGGAGTTCTTTAATGGCCTCATAATTCAGTCAAAATTTGCCTCCCCACTTAATGTGGTACCCTTTTAAAATTACCCATGGATTGCAATCTCATGATTTTTTAAAAATCCAAAGCAAATGCCATTAAAATCTATATGTTTAAATATTTAATTTCAAATATGAATTGTTTATTGTACCAGCCATAGGACATGACATCATATAATGCAACTTTTAAAAGTACAATGAGCACTTTCCAATAAACACTAACACTTATTCTATATACTGGCTCTTTAAAATTACAGTAGCAGCGACATAACAATAACAATGTCTGATTTGTATCATCCCAAACTATTTCCATTTCCAAGTAAGTTGTCTTAGGAGTACAACATTAGTTAAAAAGTACTAAAACAACATTTTAGTTTTATATGATTGTCTGACTTTAGCTGAAATCCTGTATAAACAGATTTGAAAGATGTTTCAAAGTAAACAGTTGGAAGGATGATTTTTTAATGAGTACTTGGACTTAAATTGAAATTAGAGTCAAAAACAGGAACACTATAAGGTAGACATTTAATGAATGTTATAGAATCTAAAGTTCTACAAGTCCTGTTCATAGTATCTTAATTTTCTGGGCTGTATATAATTAATCCCCACAACTCATACTCGTATAATTTCTATGTTAGGGAAAAAAATCTTGGACATTATCATGTTTGACTAGTCCAGCCAATAAAATATTTCTGACATAATTAGTAGCAGATTGAAATAGAAAAGCTCTATTAAATATCTCTGTAAAATACCTGAAATGAATTGTCTCCTTTACCACCTGAATAAACTCTAATATAGAGCAGATAAAAGAGAAATGTTAAGAATCTATTTCCTAGTACCAGGAAGTAGGAAACATATATTAACTCCCTTTAATAAAATTATCTGACACAAAAGTGCAACAGATCAGACCCTTAAGAGGGGAAGATTTTACTGATTTATGAATAGCATTAGTTTAATAGGGAAAAGTGTGAATTCCTTTCTTCGTCCCTTTTGTAACAGGCATTCATTATCTGTCAGGACTTCAGGGGAAAAATTCCATATGTTTCAATGGAGACTTTGATCCAGACTTTTCATTTTTATTTCTGTTTCCATGCTGTCTTCCACATTGCTTTATTTATCCATGCA
>JARBWK010000004.1:38962462-38986202 GCA_030556195.1 Anolis apletophallus | reverse complement strand
CGGGAAATTTAACCCATTACACCAGCAGACCCATCGTTGGTGAAAACTTTGCTTCAGACTAACAGAGTAAAGCCATTCTCACTGAAATTTCCCTTTTTTTTATTTTTGAAAAGGGAAATCGGTATGATATCATGTGGTATACATCCCGACAGATATATGAATGCTTTGGGCCTAGTGGTATTTTTTATATAAACTTTTTTCATTGCAGTTGGGTAAAAATATGATAGCTCATGAATATAATAGGTTGTCATTCATATGCAGAATAATGAAAAATTTTTGTTTGATTTGTCTTAAAGGTATACATTTCTGGCAATTTTGTAATGAAAAGCAAAAGTAATATATTGTAAATATCTATAGGGGGAATGAAAATGGTATGCATGCTGATGTTGAGTATCATAAAACTATTGGCTGCTATATTCTGCGAAGGAGTCAGTGGTTTTCACCTGAGTTGCAAAAGTGTCTGTGGAACAAAAAGGGTTAAGGACGCCTGCACTATGAAGATTCAATTCTAAGTCGATTCACCATCTCCAAAAGTCTATCTGTGAAATTTTAGAAGGCTCAGGTGGAGCCTTCCCTAAAGCCAAGTAACAAATAATGAAGTGGAGTAGTACTGAAGGGAAACCAAGCATATGCATTTTAGCTTGTTCCTAGAACTGATAAATGCGTATATGATTGATGGGAAATGAGTTTATTATTGACTTTAGGAAAGATAACTTACAGCAACCTCATATATTGCATATGCAGCTGAAATAGATACTCTAAAGTCCATTTTCTAGATATGTTTTTCTCCTGGGTAGTTTTGACAATAGGTTCCTATGCGTTTTGAAGAAGCAATTGCCTTAAATCTATACTGTCACTGGAATTCAACTACATTACACTCAGCAGACCTATCGTTGGTGAAACTTTGCTTCAGACTAACAGAGTAAATGACATCTCACTGACAATTTCTTATTTTTAGTTTGATAAGGAATCGGTATGATATCATGTGGTATACATACGACAGATATATGAATGCATGGGTCACTAGTGAGTATATTTATATAAACATTCATTGCAGTTGGGTATAATATGATAGCTCATGTAATATAATAGGTTGTCATTCATATGCAGAATAATGCAAAACTTTGCTTGATTTGTCATGAGGTATACATTTCTGGCAATTGGCTGTAATGAAATAGCTAAAGTAATATATTGTCATCATCTATAGGAGGAATGCAATGAAGTATGCATTCCTGACAATTAGTTGTAATGTGTTTGGTCATGTATAACATTGTAGGTCCTATCTATAGAAAGAATGGAAATATTTGCTTGAATAGTTCTGATACATGTAATAATTATATATTTGAATTTTTTTTCTCTAGGTGATAGATTTTGAATGCATTATGTGATGATTTCTTGCATTTAAACAATTCTTTGTGAAAATTTTACAAAATTGTTTTGTGCAAAAAGGTTGTTATGAGGTGTCTTATTGTTATTTTTCATAAAAATTAATGTGTAATAACTATTCATTATAAAATTTATATACATCAATATACTGTAAAAAAGCAAGTATGAGTGTCACTTAGTTTATTATTTTAATTTATGCTATACCTTTAAAATACACCTTAAGCTCTGTCAATAGTAAAAAAATACTGATTCAATATCAATCAATTGTACCCCAAGAAAATGTTAATGGGATGGTGGAGTTATATGCATTAGGAAAAATTATTCTCAAGGCATGTGTTACTAGAAGTTCATTAACATGTCATCAAAATATTAAGATGATACTTCAGTGTGTGCCCAGACAGGCCAGGCTAAGGCACCTTCTGGTAAAGAAGCATCATTGGGGTGGGGGGAAATTAACTGTAGATAATGATTCTGGTAGAAGCTGAGATCATGTGGTCACTCAGATTTTTTCACTATTGATCTCCCGCTGTGACTGTTGGATTGAGTAACTTGTAAATGCAATAGTAACTTATAATAAAAGTCTTTAATCTACTTCCGAGACTTCCAAATCCTTTGTTAATGGTTTCAAAGTGTTATTTCCTGTTTCATTGAGTGATCTTTACTTTGAAAGTCGTTGTTTTACTCCAGAAAGGGGGTGGGGAGTAAAGGGAAGAAATCCATCCACTCTGGTTAAAACTGCTTCTCTCGCTTAAGACTGAAGCGAGAGGGAAAGGAAAGGAAGGGAATCCATCCACACTGGTTTAAACTGATGCGGATTCATCCTATCCACACTGATTAAAAACACTTCTCTCGCTTCAGACTGACTTGGGAGGCAGGAGGGAAAGGAAAGGAATCCATCCACACTGGTTAAAACTGTCGCAGAAAGTTTTAGAGAAAGCACCCCCATCTCTCTTTTGGCTTTCTCAGGGAGCTCTAGGCCTCAAACAGAGCCTTTTTCTGGTAAGTGCAGGGAAATGGAGGGCAGGGAGATGGAGGCTGGCAGTGCCCTTTCCCACCCTTGCTGATCTTGGATCAGCATGGATGTGTATCTGGACACTCCGCCTGCAGAAGCGTGGGGATTGGGCAGTTGTGTGGCCTCCATCCCAAGAGAAAGTGGGATTTAAAACCCCAATTCCTGTTGGATATTTGTCCTGTCTGGAAGGGTTCCTAATCACAATGAACAATTTCAGCAGGGCTTTCCAATTCCCCACAAATAAGATTTGAAGTAGTGTGTTGGTGGATTGACTCAATATTCAATTTACATTAATAGGAAGAATAAAAAATATTTTGGTGGAGTCCATGGGCCCTGGAAGGGTGCAACTTTATATGTTTGCATCTAAAATTTTGAACATTAAGGTTTTGTTTTTGGGGAATTGTATCCTCAATATCTACCATCTACTTACAGTATGTTCCATTGTTAAGAAAATAAAATAAAAACATCTCCAAATGTTTTCATTCATCACTACTCCCTATTCCCTCGACATATTATTCTGATTTACCCCCTGTATTTATTCCCTATGGTCTTTGTGTACAATACGTGACATTTCATTTTCATAAATTACCAAAAACAATTGAAGAGGAAAGCAGAAGAAATAAGGATTATCTCACAAAAATATAAACAGTTGTTTCTATGTGAAAAACGGCATCTAATCTTTAGACCTTTAGAAAATTATCTAATAATGCTATCAAATGCTTAACAAAGCTGCCTGAACTTTCAAAATTCGTCCAATTTTTTCTAAGAGACAGGAAAGCACGTTTTTTTAAAAAAATGCATTGATTTCCATTAAAAATAATTAGGAGGCATGTTGTGTTCAGTTCAGCAGCCTCTAAATTGGTCTATGTTGAATTGCCATATTTGTGACCCAAATTAAATATTCTCATTGGGGCCTACCTTTAATATCTGGTGTCAACAAAATTAAGCCATTAATCCAAAACACTTTATGGAAAGTAATTATTCAAAAATAGTATTGGAATGTCTTTGTTCAGCACAGAAGGCATAAAGGGTTAAAATATCATTAAACCTTTCTTGAGATACAAAGTTATATCCCATTATCAGATTTCAGGTTAGTTATTTGACATTTTAAAAGAAGGAAAGGTGACTAATATTACTGTAATAGTCTGTAATTTCTTTTGGATTAAAAAGCAGAACCTATATACTCAGCAGGCCATGAATTTAAATCATCTTAAAGGTAAAGGGTGTCATTCTTTTAAAATTCAGAAAAACCAAAAGGACATGAAATTTTAACATCAAACGTAGATATATCAATACAGGTATACTACTCATCCATCAGAACTGTCAGCTAGGGCTCATGCAGGAGTTTCAGGAATATTGTAAAAGAAGGGGGAGAAGCTGTCAAGAGATTATGCACAGTTTAACAATCATTTCTTGAAAGTGATGGAAGCTCCTGGGTCAGCAGAGCACAGAACCTGCTTTAGATTTTTGTCCAACTGTAAAAGAGCCATTTATAATGCTGAATATACCACCCCCCCCCCCCAAACCCACTGGATAGTTCTTTTAAATTGTTATACTAAAACCTGAGCAGATTCATTGCCCTCTCCAACTGGAGGCACCATCTTACTGGAAATAATCTTCATAGCTAGTGAGGAGGATTGTTCCATTTAGAATCTGAATGTGTCATGTTTGAACACACAGTCCTTCCAAAGTGTGAACATTCAAAACCAAATTACAATAACCCATATTGATTCCTATAGTAACCACCTGCCCTATCCCTTCTGCTTCCTGTCTCACCTCAATTATTGTTGTCCATGAATAGTCATTCAACTCCATTTGCTATATTCTTCCAACTGACATTTCTACTTATCCAGATGAATTTTATTTATTTATATTTAAAAATCAAGATATCATGAGTACACTGCAGAATCAGATCAGTGCTAGTTTCTCCCCTCCCCTCTGTACGAGATTTCAGTACACATGTGTTCCCATTGCCATTTCAGGAAAAGGACATATAACTGAATGTATCTAGATTTTGTAATAGATGTCCTATTTCTCTTTCAGCACAATAGGTTATGTTTTTTTTCCTTTATGTCAAAGGAAATGCAAGCAAACATTTATAGTCATATTAATTTAATCAGACACTGCTTCACAGTAGACAATAAGACAATACTGCTGCAGCTCGCCCGACCACCTGTTCCCTTGATCCGTGCCCCTCCTGGCTGGTGAAAGCCAGCCTGAAGGGATTACGAGACCCTCTGTTGAATATAATTAATACTTCCCTAGCCCAGGGAGTATTTCCAGAGGGTTTAAAAGAGGCGTGGTCTCTCCATTGTTGAAGAAGCCGGGATTAGATCCAACGGTCAACCCTAATTACCGCCCGGTTTCGAATTTATCGTTCCTGGGCAAGGTAATTGAGAAGGCAGCAATGGAGCAGTTGCAGTCCTTCCTAGATGACGCAGCTTGGCTAGACCCCTTCCAGTCCGGCTTCCATCCGGGGCATGGGACGGAGACGGTCCTGGTCTCCATCTCGGATGAGTTGCGCTGCCAGCTGGATCAGGGCGGATCGGCGCTGCTTGTGTTATTGGACCTCACAGCGGCGTTTGATACAGTCGATTATGATCTATTGACTCACCGCCTTGCCAGGGCCGGAGTTAGGGGGACAGCCCTTAATTGGGTGACCTCCTTCCTCCGGAACCGGCTACAACGAGTGAGGAGGGGCAAGGATGTCTCCGGGGGTTCCCGCTTCTTTGCGGGGTTCCTCAGGGGCTAGTCTCTCCCCCCTCTTATTTCACCTCTACATGCGACCCCTTGCCCAGCTGGTGCGTAGTTTTGGGCTGGTGTGCCATCAGTACGCTGATGACACCCAGCTTATCTTGAAGATGGAGGGCAGCCTTGAATCCGTACCCGATTTCCATCGTTGCCTTGAGGCCGTCACTGGATGGCTGCGAGCCAGTAGGTTGAAGGTGAATCCGGCAAAGACGGAGATCCTGTGGCTGGGTCCTCCGGGCTGTAGGGATGTTCAGCTTCCAACCCTGGACGGTGTGACATTATGTCCGTCGCCCTCTGTTAAGAGCTTAGGAGTAACTTTGGACCCCCTGTTGTTGATGGAGGCCCACGTCTCCAGCGTCAGCAGGGTAGCATTTTTCCATCTTCGCCAGGCGAGGAAGCTGGCCCCCTATTTGTCCCGGCGCGACTTAGCCACAGTGATCCAAGCCACGGTCATCTCGAGGCTGGACTACAGTAACACTCTTTACATTGGCCTTCCTCTGTCGGTAATACGGAGACTCAAGCTGGTGCAGAACGCTGCAGCGCGACTCCTGGCAGGGGTCCCGATTGGCCACCACATCACGCCAATCCTACGCGAACTGCACTGGCTCCCAATTGAATGCCAGATTGCCTTCAAAGTGTTAGTCCTGACTTTTAAGGCCTTACATGGTCTGGGGCCAGTGTACCTGCGGGACCGCCTTGTCCCATATAATCCCACCAGATCACTGCGCTCCGAAGAGCTAAACCTCCTGGTCATCCCAAATGTGAGGACCTACCATCTGTCCGCAACCCGCCACTGGGCTTTCTCTGTTGCAGCCCCTACCATGTGGAACGCACTGCCCGCCGGCATCCGTGCCACCCAGGGCCTCCTCCCGTTCCGGAGAGCAGTTAAGACATTGCTGTTCCAACAAGCCTTCGGAGTTAGCTAAAATGTAGCTCGCACCGCCTAGCTGTCAGCCCACTGCAACTCCATTTGTTGCTTCAACTGTTCTAATTGTAATTCCATCTTAATGGTATTACTGTGGTTTATGAGTTATCTGACAATTGTATTTTACGAACTGTTGTAAGTCGCCCCGAGCCATTGGGGGGGGGGGGGGGCGACAGACAAATGCGAAATAAATAATAATAATAATACCCCATTTGACACCTTGCAACTATATAACTGCTTGGGGTGAGGTGCCCATTTTTTTCCAGAAAGAATTGGGTTGGGACTGAGGTCCCATCTATTCTAACCATTTAAAGCAGTTCAAAGCTCCTTCAAACTGCAGTGGTCAGACCAAACTCCAACAAAAGCATGCAAAAGAAAGTCCTTAATGCATATCATTGCTCTGTGACTTCTGTAATTGCCATCCAGGTTCAAACTGGTTCCAAGATTTCTATATGGTCATCTGCACAGTGAAACCACTTTCTTTAATACCAGAGAATCTATCAGTGTAGATTGGGCTTGACACTGCAGAATGTAGTTGACCCCCCTCTTAAACCATCCATGATGTGTAGCTGATTTCCACATTTTTCTGAAATCTGTTCTGTCTCACATATAAGTTTCTACAACTTAAGACGAAGGGGAAATGTCTTCCTCACTATATAAACCTCATTCTGTTTTCACATTACATACTTTATACTAACATTGGAAACTATTTTCTTAGTAGGCTTTAGATGGCAAGCTAAGATGCTGAGTTTTTCAACATTAAGAATTTGCCTGTCACATCAATATCCATTGGTCTGAAAGTTTTGTGCAACAGAGTCCTGTGGATCAGAGAGAGTCAGAAAAGAGAGAAGTTTAAAATCTCACAGAGGTGTACAACATTCCAGACATTAAAACATGAAAATGCTAAGAGATCAAGAGAAAACATGAAAATATTTTAAATTGAAGATAATTCCAGGAGACCTTTTGTGCAAGAAGAAGAGAGCGGTCTGTATGGGAAAACAATTAAGAGGTAATGGTTTTAAAATAAAGCTCATAGTTACAATTATATAAAAAATGTTTCCCATGTTAATGCAATGACACAATACTCATGTCAATGAAAATGGAAAAAAGTGTCCCTTATAATTGGAGCTGTGCATCCCTTGAATATTCAAGTACATTCCTATTTCTTGATGCTGCTGCAGACTAACACAGTTACCCTTTAGGCATTTGCCATTCCTGTCAGCTGGCAAATTTTATTGTAATTGATGCATACAGCAAAACAGAACTATCAATAATAGTCTAACAGAAAAACCGTCCATGGTTAAAAACATAAAAATCAAACTAGAGGTAGTTTTATATTGTACTGGCATCTATTGGCCTTGGAAGAAAAACATTTGAGTTATTTTTATATGTTTCAGGGATTTCTGTGTTGCTATTTTTCTCGCTTTTCATCTTGCAAATTTCAGCCTGCAATCCCTACAGTGTCATAATTTCCTAGGAAGGCTTAGCAAACAAATTTAAGGTTTCAAATTAGTACATGGCAATATTTCATATTTGCAGTCATTGACAAGCTGTGATTAGACTAATCAAAATGCTTTGATTAAAAATACTCCCCAAGTGTTTGCCCTTGATAACTGCTATGCGGCCGCTACATTCTAAGATAGCATAATTGAAGGTACTGATGCTAATTTTAGACTTTACCCAGCAGTTTTGTAACTATTTTTGGCTATTAATATTAACTCATATATTTTAATTGGACATGATGCCTGATAATTTACTTACAGATAAGTTACTCATTTAGAAAAATCAAATATTAGTTATTCTAAGATTACATTACAACAGACATCAGTTAAAGAATGGCTTTGTTGAATGTTCTCTTAAATTACCAATTTTCAACCCCATGTATACAGTGGCAGCCAATGAGACACCTTTTGTTGGCAATTATGAAACAGAGTTTAGACTTTTTTTTCCTTTACCAAATCTCAGAATTTGGACATTGTAACCCATAATGTAGTTTTTCCCCCAATCTCTGGAAGAATGAGAAAGATTGTCCCTATCAACAGCATTAGAGGGGATGTTGTATGAAACCCCAAAATTGAGGTCTGACTAGATGATTGCTTGGTATCCCATCTACCATAGCAGTGCAAGAAGCCCCTGTTTGGAATCCTATCCATCCCCCTCCTAACATAACAATAGCAGGATGACATGCACAGGAAGTTCCAGATAAGCCAGCCACTGGGCAAACACCTGGACTGAGACAACAGCCAAACCTCCAATTGGCAGCCAAGTATTTGACAAATAAAAACCCAATTTCAGAGAGATTGTGAATACTGGATTGCTATGAGTTTTTGGGCTGTATGGCCATGTTCCAGTAGTATTCTCTCTTGACATTTTGCCTGCATCTATGGCAGGCATCCTTAGAGGTTTGTTCAGAGGTCTGTTAGAAATGAGGCGAGTGGAGTGTATATATCTGTGGAATATTGAGGATGAAATAACCCTTGTCTGTTTGAAGAAAGTATGAATGTTGCAATTAGCCAGCTTAATTAGCAGTGAGTAGCCTTGCAATTGCAAAACATGGCTGTTGTTGTCCAGGGGCATTCTTTGTTTGAGAGGTGTTCACTGGCACCCGATTGTTTTCTTGTCTGGAATTCCCTTATTTCTGAATAGTGTTCTTTATTTACTATCTTGATTCTGGTGTTTTTTTTTAATACTGCTAACCAGATTTTGTTCATTTTCATGGTTTCCTCCTTTTTGTTGAAATTGTTCACATGCTTGTGAATTTCAATAGTTTTTCTATGTAGTCTGACATGATGCTTGTCAAAGGTATCCAACATTTCTGTGTTCTCAAATAATATGTGGTGTCCAGGTTGGTTCATCAGGTGCCCTGCTATGGCTGACTTCTCTGGTTGAATTAGTCTACAGTGCCTTTCATGTTTCTTGATTCATGTTTGGGCACTGCTTTTGGTGGCCTCTATGTAGACTTGTCCACAACTGCATGGCATATGGTAGACTCCTGCAATGGTTAGAGGATCCCTCTTATCCTTTGCTGAAGATAGCATTTGTTGAATTTTCTTGGTGGGTCACTCTGTAGATTGTTTTTAGGTGGTGTTTCTTCATCAGTTTCCCTATGTGGTCAATGGATCCCTTGATGTATGGTAAGACCACTTTTCCTTTCGGTGTATCTTTGTCTTTACTCTTGTGGCTTGTTCTTTGTCTTGCAGCTCTTTTGATGTCTGTTGTAGAATATCCATTGCCTATAGAGCCCAGTTTAGTTGGTCTAGTTTACCTTGGAGGAAGTAGGGTTTGCAGATCTTGCTTGGATGGTCTACAAGGGTTTTGACCTGGGTGATGAAGTTTTTATGTAATGATAATAATTGGGTTGTTGTAGGTTTTTCGGGCTATATGGCCATGTTCTAGAAGCATTCTCCCCTGACGTTTTGCCCGCATCTATGGCAAGCACCCTCAGAGGTTGTGAGGTCGGTTGGAACTAGGAAAATTGGGTTTCTATATCTATGGAATGTCCAGGGTGGGAGATAGAACACTTGTCTGTTGGAGGTAGGTGTGAATGTTTCAATTGGCCACCTTGATTAGTATTTGATGGCCTGGCAGTTTTTTGGTGTGGCTTGTTGGTGCCTGGGGGAATCTTTTGTCAAAACATCAGGAGAGAATGCTTCTAGAACATGGCCATATAGCCCAAAAACCCTACAACAACCCAGTGATTCCAGCCATGAAAGCCTTCGACAATATTATTAATAATAATACTTTATTTTTACTGCCTCATCTCCCCAAAGGGACTCATGGCAGTTTCCAACATGTAAGGCAAACCATACAGACAATTACATCAAGAGAAACACATTCGGCAATATAACACAACCTAATTAAACTTAACAGACAAAATAACAACAATTAAAAATATAAAATACAAACAATTCTGCTAAAACATACTAAAGACATTCATTGTAGCTCCATCAGTAGATGTTCAACAAAAATAATGGCCAGGGTTACAAATGGACATGGCCAACTATAAATGGGCTTGGCATGGAATTCAGAGGGCCAGAGAAGTGGATGAACTACAGGACAGAGTGCTATCTGGGTACCTGGGAACTGGGCCTAAGGACTAATCATTTCGGAAAACTTGCTGGAGCATACAAGTTTTGAAATCTTTATGAAAGGGGGACAATGTGGATGTCTGCCTAATCTCTCTGGGGAGGGACTTCCAAAGTCGAGGGGCACCACTGAGAAGGCCATTGTTGCCACTGACCATCTCCCTAGCAGATATTAGAGCCTGTGCCAGTTCCTATCAGGTCAGTTTGCATTGAATTTCTGTACACTGTATGGAGCAATTGTTGATTTGGTTTGAAGATGACTAGGGCATCTAGAAATGGTGGTCCTGTGTTCGTCCCTCCCATGATGATTTCGATTTTTGGATGTTGTTTATGTTGTCCAGGAACTTGTTTAGTTCTTCCCCATGGCTCCAAATGGTGAAGGTGTCATCCACAAATCAGGAATACCATCAATAAGGTGTAATTCTCCATTATACCATAGAGAGGAGAAAGGAAAATCCCAACACTAGAGGGCAATTTACCCCTCCTAATCTAAAAAAAACCCCTTCATCATACACTTTAACAATTACCCTCTCCCTGTTACCTTTTGTTTTTTCTGGAAAACCCACAGAAGTGGGACAGGTCATGACCAGCTGGCAACATCTTGAAAACACCAATAAAGCTTTATTTAAACTCCCACCATACACAATTTACCAGTCACAGTTGTTAAAATTCCTGAATGTATGTGTACTAAACCAATGGGAAACAAATTGTATACACTGAGTCAATTAGAGCAAATTACATTATTTTCGCAACATTATAAAATATGAGTGGGCTCTTCCATAAGATTTGGGAACCTTCCAATGGCACGATTAAAAGAAATACAGCAAGATACACAGAATTAAAATACAAGTTGAAAAACTTACTGATAAAATGCAGATTAAAATTCACAACTTAATATGTTTCATATATACACCTTACACATATAGCCTGAAGGTACTTTCATTCATAATATTTTAAATTTTTTGCATAAAATTGTGTAAACTGACCCATCAGAAAACAAAAACATAACCATCTCAGACTCTCATGTGAATAATTTTAGATTTTAGAAAATTTCAGAATTCTGGATAATGGATGCTCAACCAATATTTAAAGTCTTGATTGTTGACCAATAGTGCAGATTAAGAAATGGCCTTAGCCACTGTGAACAAAATTTGAACTGTTGCTTTTGAGGCCATTTACTGTCCTATAAAAAGCTTAAAAACTGCAAATAGTGCAGAAGTTTTCCTGGTTCCTTTAATGCTTATGTAAGAACAATGTAAAAAAACAAACAAACAAAAAACAAACCCAAAAACAGTCTGTCAATTTGCCCTGATTTTTACAGGCAGCTGAATGAGGATTGGAGATAAAATAGCCCTTTTCTGTTGAAACAGAAATTTACCTAGCAGATTACAGAACATTAAAAAGTAGCTAGCAATAACTTCTCTTTTACTTAAAATTTGTATATTTGGAGACTCTGATTTTTATTGGGACACTATCTCCATGTGAAGCCGTCAAGTTTAATCCTACTCTTGCCAGAAATTATTTTACAGATAATTGGCTAACTTTTACTCCTTCCCAACATGGTGCTTAAGGAGAAAAACCCTCATTGGAAATTTTAAACTTTTCTTTTCTGAGAAAGGTGTCACAGTTAAATAAATCTGTGACACAAACAGCAACTGCAAGCATACAGCAAAATGCATTATTGTACTTTTGTTGAGAGAATGACCAAGTTATATTGAAGTTTAAGTCTAATAGTTCAGTGTTTCCCAACCTTTCTTGAGCTGTGGCACACTTTAAACATTAAAAAAATCCGGGAGAAATGGAAAAAGAAATGGATGCCATTTTTCTCAAAGGAAGCCCCGATAGGGAGTCTGAGAAACAAAGAGGATAAGAGCGTCATCAAGAAACTGGAACAGTGGGGATATTGTAAAATTAAAGACTTATATAACGAAAAGAATGTACTAATGGAATGGAGTCAGTTGAAAAACTTAGGAGGAGAAAGATTTTGGCTAACATTGAGAGGCATTTGGGAACAAATAAAAAAAGGAAGATAGAAAGGAAGGAGGCCTAGGGAAAGAAAGAATAGATAGGATAAGGATTGGACTAAATAAAATAAAAATAGAAAAATATAGGGAACTAGAGCAGAAAGTAATAACAAAATGGTACAGGACACCAATCCAACTGGCACATATGATCCAGGGTCTAAATCCGAAATGTTGGCACTGTGGGAGTAGAGAAGCCTGGTACGCACATCTCTGGTGGGAGTGTAAGGAGATACAAAGGTTCTGGAATCAAATTTTTAGGAAGATCGAACTATATACAAAAATAAAAAATGATTTAAATATGGATATTCTCTTAAAAGGGATATGCGGGGATAGTAAAATCAAAGCGCAAGAACAAAAATTCTTCTTCGAGAGCTCTGTGAATGCACACTTATGAAGTTTGCGCGCCAGCGCGGGCTTCCCAACGGAAACTTTTCCAGTTTGAAACTTTTTGGCGGTAGCTCCGCCCAGCCGACCCGGAGGGCATAAAAGGCGCCTCCAGCGCGCCCACGCCATTCCTTTGTTTTCCGCCACTTGGGCAACATCGGAAATACGGCTGGTTGTGTGAGCATAGCATGTCCACAACCAGTTTCAAAAGGTGTTTATCCTGCGGTAGCAAGATCCCGGACTGTGACGGTCACTCGAAGTGCCTTCGGTGTCTCGGGGAGGGACACGTCGTTCCTGCCTGCCGGCACTGCCAGGCCTTCTCGACCGCCACTCGAAGAGCGAGAGCCCGCAGGCTTCAGGCCTACCTCACGGAGCGTGCTCTCTGCCCTCCACAGATGGCGACGGCTGTCCCATCTGCCTCCTTGGGATCCGGGGCGGCTGCTTCGGTCCCCGCTGCGTCGACCGCTCGCCCGGCCGGGAAGCGTCCGCAGAAGGAGAAGAATTCCACCAAGTCTGTCTCCTCGAAGACTTCGAAGACTTCGGTGTCGAAGAGGCCCTGCACCGTAACCACCGAAACGGTCCAGCTGCCTCCACCTCGAAGAGCCGACAAGCTCGATGGCGTCGGGCCTCTCCCAGAGGTCGGCCATCTCGAGACTCCCTCCGATCGGGCTATGGAGATAGCTTTCCGGAGGTCGAGTGAAGAAAGCCCGTAGAGCCCAGACCAGAGGCCTGGTTCCTGTGACTCGGGCAAGTCTCTGGAGGCCGCTGCCTCGAGACCTCCTTCACCGAAGAGGCGCAGGACGCTGACGTCATCGTCTTCAGTCTCCTGCCCCGACTCTTCGCCCCACCCCTGTTCGCTGTGGAGACAGGGGGTAGAGCACCGTGTGTCACCAGAGAACTCTGTCCAGACCGTCGTCCTGCTCCTCCGGGACAGACCTCGGTTCGACAACTCTTCATGACCTCGCCAGACAAAGGCAGGCAGACCACGAGGCTCTCCCTGGCCCGGCCAGCCGACGCCTCCGCCTGTGACGACAGAGATGCCAAACATCCCTTCGACGTCTAGATCTCCCCGCAACCGCAACCGCCGGTGATCCCAGACACGGTTCAACCGTGGTCGGGAGATCGAGATAGAAGATGGCGAGGTCCTCGGTCGATAAGATCGGGATCCATCCTGTCCTCAACATGGACAGAACGCCTTCCCATACGGGCGGTGACGCGGAACCCACGTCATCGCCAACCGACAACGCGAGGGCTATCGGTGAGCAGGTGGGCCGGATGGCGAGATCTCTGGGATGCAACCTACGTCCCCACGAGGTCCAGCGCTTGCCCGTGTTCAAACGGGTGCAAATCGAGGGACGCGGCCCAACCACACCTTCCCATGCTAGAACCGCTGGAGGAGGCGGTTAAAGCATCGTGGACAACTCCATCTACCATCCCTCCTACGTCAAGTCGTATCGAGGCATGGTACAAGATAGACGAGAGGGAAAAGAGCTGGCTCCACGATCATCCAGCACCCAACTCGATGATCGTCACCTCCGCCCAAACCTCGGGCCTCGAGTCGGCAGCACCCTCGGATCAGGAGGGAAGGAGGTTCGACACAACGGGTCGAAAAGATCTACAAGGCCGGGCTCCTGTTGACCAAGATGGCCAACTACGGGCGCATGCATGGCGGCGTACCACCAGATCCTCTGGGAAAGGGCTCAACCCTTTTTCCAGGATCTCTCTCGGGAGCAGCAGACGGCGCTTCTCTCCATCTCCCAGGAGGCGCAGTCTCTGGCGCACCACCAGATCCTCATGGCCCGTCATACGGCGGACACCTCGGGGAAGCTGCTAGCCCACGGTGTCGCCATCCGAAGACACGCGTGGCTGAAATCCTCTGGCCTTTCCACTAACTCGAAGAAGACCATCGAGGATCTACCGTTCGATGCCCAAGGACTCTTCTTTGGGGGCACGGACGACAGACTCAAGGCCACTCACGACTTTCGAGTCCTGACGGCGCGAATTGGACCGGCCTCAACCCCAACCCAGGCCGGGCACTACCAACGGGCTAAGTTTCAGCCCAGACAGCAGTACCGCCAAGCCCCAAGGTACTCGGCGCCTCAGCAGCAACAACAGCAGCAGCCGAGGCAGCAGCAGCAGCAGTCCAACAGGCCCCGACAGGGAACAAGTCACGACCTCGCCATAACAATGGCAATGGACAGTCCAACCGCCGCGTTTGACGGGCGCTGGATGACTACACCGCCTTGTCGCAAAGTACCGCTGCCACCACCATGCCTCCTCCCATCCTTCGACCTCCACCACCACACCCGCCATTCGGAGATCGCCTGGCCCGCTATCGATGCCTGGCGACGCATCACCTCAGATGCATGGGTTCTCCGGATTGTCGAAGACGGCTATGCCTTGGAGTTCGACGAACTTCCACCCACGGGGTTCATCGTCGAGACACAGCCGTCCAGGGTGATCTTGGAGGAGGTCGACGCGTTGCTTCAAAAAAGGAGCGATTTCACAGCTCCCCAAGAGCAAGGAAAGAGGGGCATTCTTCTCACGGTATTTCACCGTGCGAAGCCAGACGGTTCCCTGCGACCCATCCTGGACCTCAGAGACTTAAACGCGTACGTTTCGCCGAGGAAATTCAGGATGGTGTCAGTGTCGTCCATTCTCCCGCTTCTCGGGCCAACGACCACTTTGCGCCGACGACCTCCGGGACGCATATTTCCACGTCTCGATTCGACCTGCTCATCGACGTTTCCTGAGCTTCAAGGTGGCCGGAAGGGCGTACCAGTTCAACGTCCTCCCATTCGGCCTCGGGACAGCGCCTCGAACATTCTCCAAGTGCATGTCGGTCGTGGCTGCGCACTTGAGGAGGCAAAAAATCCGGCATTTTCCTTATCGGGACGACTGGCTTCTGGCGGCCCAGTCTCCAGAACTCCTGCATCAACAGGTCTCTACGACCCTACAACTACTCTCCTCATTGGGCCTGCGCCAACGAGGAGAAGTCCCAACTGGTCCCAACGATGACCATCAAGTTCATCGGCACGATATTCAACTCCGTCGATCAGCTCGCCTATCTGCCAGACGTCAGATTCCAGGCTCTTCGGCGCGAGATACACAGCTGCAAAAGGCCCGCCATCACGGCGAAACAGATCCAGGTGACCTTAGGCCACATGGCCTCTACAGTAGCTGTGACCCCATTGGCAAGACTGCGCTTCAGACCACTACAGCGCTGGTTCCTCGACCACTTCGATCCGGTCAGGGAGCACCACTCAAAAAAGTTATCCCTGCCAAGGACGGTCAAGGACTCCCTCCACTGGTGGGCGTCCAAGAGCAACGTGTGCAAGGGAGTACCCTTCCATACAGTGAACCCAGCCATCACAGTGACGACCGACGCGTCATTACAGGCATGGGGCGGCCATACGGGCACCCTGTCGGTCAACGGGCAGTGGTCGATGGTGGAGAAGCTTCATCACATCAACTATCTGGAGCTTCTAGCCATTGCCAAGACTCTCCGGGCCTTCGCCCCCCTCATCAGGAAAAGTAGTACTGGTCAGGACGGACAACATCGTGGCCATGTACTACGTGAACAAGCAGGGCGGGACGGGCTCGAAGAAACTCCTAGCCCTAGCCCAGAGCCTGTGGGAGTGGTGTCCATCATCAGGTGACTCCCAGGGCCATTCATCTCCCGGGGTCGAGAACGAGGAAGCGGATTGCCTCAGCAGAACCAGCTGGTGGTCCCACGTATGGATGCTGCATCCGGACGAGCTCCACCGTGTGTTTCAGCGGTGGGTGTTCCCGGACGCAGATCTCTTCGCAGCCGGAAAACAGCCAACTGCCAGTTTTCGGTGCCAGGCTTGCCCCGATGCACACCGGGATGCCTCGGGACGCCTCCCTGCTCGACTGGACGACGGGGTTCTTTTATCTATTCCCGCCGTTCCGCTCCTCCTCCGGATCGTCGAGAAGATCCAGCTCTCAGGGACCGATTGCATCCTCATCGCTCCCTACTGGCCGAGACAAGTCTGGTTCCCGACCCTGCTACACCTAGCGAAGTCAGGACTACATCCCGCTCCCTCACCGGCCAGACCTGCTGACCCGGGAGAACGGGATGCTCCTCCACCCGGACCTACCGTCCTTGCACTTGACTGCGTGGAGGATCCACCGGCGCCAGATGTCTCCCCAGCAGTAGCAGCGATTCTGGCAGCAGCCCACAAGCCGGCCACGTCAAAGGCGTACTCGGCTTGCACGCCCGCTACGAGAGGTTCCAGGCTTCCCGATCTACCACCGTCTTCCCGCTGGTGGTCCCGTCAGTCCTGGGTTCCTGGCACAGTTGGTCGACAGGGGTCTATCCATGTCCTCGGTGAAGACCCACTTGGCGGCCCCACCTGGCAGAACCAGCAGAGGGGCGGTCCCTCGCTGTTCCAGTACCCGATGGTAAAGAGGTTCCTGAGAGGTGTTAACAACACTCGTCCCCGGTGCACCCTCCAACGCCGGTTGGAACCTGGATCTGGTGCTGTCCTGCCTGACATCCCCACCGTTCGAGGGGCTGTCATCCATCGACCTGCGGCTCCTATCCTGGGAGGTGGCCTTCTTAGTCGCCATTGCTTCGGCGCGTCGCCCTTCCGAGCTGGCGGCACTCCGTGTCGACGAACCCTACCTGCTGTTTTTAGCAGATAGGGCCATCCTGCGGACGGACATCACCTTTCTGCCGAAGGTGGTGTCTCCGTTCCACCTGAACACGGACATTGTGCTCCCGGACTTGGGACTGGCCCGAACCGGGACACGGACTCGAGGGCAACGGCCTCGACGTCAGAAGGGCCCTGACCTACAAGAACCGGTCGGCGGACTACCGCCGATCGACCGACTGTTTGTGTCGTGACGCCACCGACAAGCTGGGCTTGCCGGTGTCGGCACAGAGACTTTCTAATTGGGTAGCATCCCTGGTTGAACTGTGCTATCAGATAGCCCGTCAACCGTGCCCGTCTAAGGTCAAGGGACGTTCGACTAGGGCAGTGGCCACGTCAACTGCGTTCCTCCAAGGGATCCCCCTGGACCAAATTTGTAGGGCGGCCATCTGGGCCAACCCCTCTACCTTTATATCTCATTACCGGGTAGACACCCTGTTTGGGAGGGAGGCGGCCTTTGGTCGGTCGATTCTTAGCCCAAAGACCCCACTAGGTGCTGCAGAGTAGTCAGCCCCAGATCTCCCTTGTTTTTGCACTGGTCGATCGACAGTTGCGTCGATCAAACCCCTCTTGTTCTTTGCACTGTCAATGTTAAGTATGTGCCGTGCCCCAGGTAGGGGCACAGTCTACCTGGTAAAGCGCTTTACCCAATTACGGGTAGGTTGCACCAGTTGTGCACCCTTTGTTCTCAGGTTGTGCTTGTTGCACTCACTGTTATGAGGCCTGTGTGCCTGACATGAATGGTGCTTGTTGCACTTCTGCTATGAGGCCTGTGTGCCTGGCATGAATGGTGCTTGTTGCACTTATGTTTTGAGGCCTGCGTGCCTGACATGAATGGTGCTTGTTGCACTGTGTTTACAAGTGGGAGCCTGCCTCCCACTCATATATTATGTTTAACATGTTATTTATTCAGGTTGCTGGTTGCAATAAACCTGTTCCTTTTTTCTTAATCTGGCTGGTTTGTTCCCACCTCCTTTACCTTAGCTCGGTAAATCTTCATAAGTGTGCATTCACAGAGCTCTCGAAGAAGAATGGTAGGTTACATACCTGTGACCATCTTTCTTCGAGTGAAGCTCTGTGAATCCACACGAACCCGCCCGGCCGTCCCCTCTTTTCTCAAACCACCCTTCCTTGTTGCTAATGTGGCGTAAGGAATGGCGTGGGCGCGCTGGAGGCGCCTTTTATGCCCTCCGGGTCGGCTGGGCGGAGCTACCGCCAAAAAGTTTCAAACTGGCAAAGTTTCCGGTGGGAAGCCCGCACTGGCGCGCAAACTTCATAAGTGTGGATTCACAGAGCTTCACTCGAAGAAAGATGGTCACAGGTATGTAACCTACCATTAGTTATGATGATGTTTAGAGCGGCACATGCCGTGATTGCCTGGGGGTGGAAAGAAAAAAAGAAATGGACCCTTGAAAAATGGTATGAATATGTGTGGAAACAAGTTCAGCTGGAAATTATGGACATTATAAGTAAGGAAAAACTATGGACAGAAAAGCAGAAGAAAATCAAAGAAATATGGTTACCCTTCAAAAACTGGATACAGGAAGCTAAACCAGAAGATGAACATTGGGGAAAAACTGGACAGAATGCAACGATGGCTCAAATAAATGAAGGACTAACTTGTCAACGAGGGGAGGGGAGGGTCAGGGGGAAGAAAAATGTATTGTAACTAAAGCAATGTAAAGTAAGAGTAAATGTAGTATAACAATACAATAAAAATCTTTAAAAAAAAAAATTTAAAAAATCCGGGGCACACCACCAACCAAAATAACACAAAATGGCACTCTAACACAGTAAAGAACGGCTGGGGAATGGCGGCCTGCTGGGAGCAGCTGTTGGGAGTGCCAAAGCCAGGGGGGAGGGGGCAGATCCAGGCCATGCCATGCCCCGCCCCCCGGCTTCAGCTCTCCCTGCAGCTGCTCCAGCCTTGAGGGGGCAGTGCCAAGCCAGAGGTGTCAAAGCCAGCACAATGCTGGCTTGGCACTGTCCCCTCAAGGCTGGAGCAGCTGCTGGGAGTGCCGAAGCTGGAGGGACGGGGTGGAGCCAGGCCGCACCATGCACAGCCCTGCCCCCTCCCCCCAGCTTCAGCTCTCCCACAGAGGAGGACCATGAGCAATGGACGGCCTTCCGTGGGCAGGGCTCCTCCTTCATGCGGCTTCAGCGAGCGAGGGGCGAGAGTCATGGTGGATTGGAGGCTGGCTGGAAAAACAGCCAGAGGAGCAGAGCCCCAGCCCCTTCTTCTTTTCCTTCACCGCCGCCTGGCCCTTCCTCCTCCTCCTCCCCCAAGCAGCAGGAGTTCGGCAGGAGGAGGGGGAAAGGAAGGGGGGCAGAGAGCTTTTCTCGCGGCACAGCAGGAGGTCCGTCACGGCACACTAGTGTGCCACGGCACGCTGGTTGGGAAACACTGTAATAGTTTAAACATGCCTTTCTTCTTCCTCTTCACTGTACTTTGAAGTCTTAAAGAAAGATACTAATATTGATCCAAATGAATTTCCCAAGTTTGAAAGTCTCCCTCTTGCTTCCTTTCTCTTTGTTCCAGCTTCATCTCTTATAATCACGAAATAGAAATGGATATATATATATATTACAGTATAAAACCATACCTACAAATATACAGATAGGTCAGATGAATAGGTTTTGGCAAACAGGCTCCAACAGTGGCTTGTTTTCCTTTATGTGGCCTACAAGCAATTCATATAGCCTGAATTATACTCACTGAATGAATAGTCAGATCCATTTAATCATATGTATGTATAGCACTGCAACTATTTTGACTGCACCACATTCTTCATGCCCTTAGGCTGTGGTTGTAATTTAATCTTGTGAACAAATCTGTTGACTGTAAACAGAGCAATCTTAACACCTTTAGATTGTTGTCTGAGGATATTAGAATCATGTGGGATACATGGCTATTGGTTAAGACAAGTTCATAGCAAATAATCCTTTCCTGGAAGATGTTATTATGTATATGAAAAGTTCTGCAGGCCTAAGTTTTCAATTGGCAACAATTTCCAAAATTGGGTGATCTGGTGGAATACCTTGGGTATTTTGGGAGGAAGGTTTTGGATTCACTAGCTCCGAATCTTCCCTACCTGCCCCAGATAGAAATGAGAAAAATATTTTAAAAATTGAAAATAATATACAAGTGTGAGGAAACCTTGATGAGGAGAATGCCATTTGTTTTGCACAGAAAGTAGTCTTTGCTGAAGAGAATTTTTTTTGCATAAAACCCTGTTATCTAACAGTACAACAATACAATGCACACATTTTGTATAAAATAAGTCTCAAAGCTTGAATAGTATTTGAAAACTGGACAGTTTTAGAAGGCTTTTTCTCATGACTAGGAATTGGACCAGTTTCCTCCTGAAACTGTATTTTCCCCCATACCCCCCCCCCCCAAGTTGCCTTACTCGGTCCCATGGCCACAGCCATGACATAACAGCCCCAAGGCCCAAGGTTGTCTGTGATTCTTTATCCTAAAGACACCAAATTGTTCATATTATATTCTGTCTTATGATGTTAAGCATACAGTACGATACACAATTGAGATTTCAGAGAGTTAGCAGTCCAATTGCACAGTGAGCCCAATTTCTGAGTAAGTTTGTACATAATTATGTTATAAGTTTCCATACTTAACAGGAAGTAAGTAATAAGATTTATTTCTAAGGGTGCCTCGAGATACCATCATAATCTAGGTGTAAGAAATAAGGCAAAAAAATCATGGGACCTCACAACAAGCTTAAAGATGGAGCGTTCAGTCCCCGCAAATGTTACCATGGTGTGCTGACCCCTTCATTTGTAGGATATTTTAGAAATACACAAGATGAATGGGAACATTCAATGAAACTTTTATTCATTTTTACGGGACTCTCTAAGATGTGCGGGACCTCATCTGTGCTGATCGGGATATCGAAATATGCACACAAGCAGATTTCTTATTATCTCTTCCCACCCTCCTGTAAATTCAAGCTCTGTTTAATTTAATAAACATGAGAACAAATTGTGCTTCTATTTAGCCACCTGTGGGTCCATGGCTCCATTTGTTTACAGCCCTCATCAGTTGTTTCAGGATCTTAAAACACACACATTTATTTATTATTTATTTATTATTCGGGCTTCTATGCCGCCGACTCCCCGAGGCTCGCGGCGGCTTACAGGAGCCGAAGGGCACAGTAAAGTACAGGCAATATACAGTTAAAAACATTTAAAAACAACAGCAGTATAGCAATTACTAACACAGTTAAAACAATGAACAGCACATCATCCTCAGAAGAACGAATAGATGGCGGGGCATGGGCAGGGCTTACTCACCAAAGGCCTGCTTAAACAGGTATGTTTTACAGGCCCGTCTAAACGGGAGCAAGTCCTTCACATGCACTGGGGCAGTCAACACTGGGGTATAGGAACAAAGTCAAGTGTTTTTCTTGAATGCAGGGATATACAGTCATGTGAATATGTCAGTTTACAAAACAGTGTTCCTAAATGGCAGCTTACCTTTTTATTAAAACACTTGCTTCTGTAACAAGAGGAAAATAGAAAACCTGAGTCCAATTTGGTGAAATTAAACAAGCTTAAATGCCATGGAAAGAAACATAGCTGAAATCCAATTAAACTATTTATTATTTAACTTGATTTTAATTGAACTTAAATGTGCCTTAGGGTTTTTGAACATATTCTTGTTGTAAATATATGTTTCCTACATTTTAGATTGTCATAAAATCTTATAATAGATTAATTCCCACTGCGACAACTGAAAGTCTTGTTGCAGACACACTGATTAGGTTTAGACTCTTTTGAAGTACCTTCATTGAAATTTACAAATGATGTAGCAGAACTTTAAAAGTCATTGCAATATAATTTTGTATTTATTTCCTTCTTAAACCTGGGCTATTTAGTACCTGGCTTCTGGAAAAGAAAATCACATACCTGTGACATAATTACATAATCACATAATTATGCTGCCCCATATACATTGATGGAAAATAATATACAATTTTCAGATGGTACAATTAAACATTTTCAGTATTCTGAAAAGAACGCCTTGAAATTTATTCCTTTTGAACTCTTTGAAAGTGCAGTAGAGTCTCGCTTATCCAACATAAACAGGTTGGCAGAAAGTTGAATAAGCAAAAATGTTGGATAATAGGAGAGATTAAAAAAAGCCTATTAAACATCAAATTAAGTTATGATTTTACAAATTAAGCACCAAAACATCATGTTTTACAAAAAAAATCAACAGTAAAAGTAGTTCACTACACTGTATTATGTAGTAATTACTGTATTTATGAATTTAGCAACAAAACATCACAATGTATTGAAACAGCTATGGATCAGGGCAGGAAGCAGACTGTGTTGGATAATACATAACGTTGGATGAGTGAAGGTTGGATAAGTGACATTCTACTATGCCAAGATGCCAGTTTGGTGAATTTATAGATAAATTGTATCTTATTTGAGGGCAGGGATGGGAGTGGTAAACACATGACCTGTGGTTCATGCAAAACTGCTGTTCTCCCCCACGAGCTCTTTCATTTTATTTTTTTTGCTATTTTGCAAACTCACAAGCATGGTTACTTAATTGAATGAAATAAATTGAATGTAATAAAAGGTTAAAATGAGTGTAATAAAGAACTAAATGGCATAAAAAGATTGTCCTGTGCAAACCAACCAATTGTATATTAGGTTCAATAGCTAAAAGTATAATAGGTTCATCATCTAAAATCTTTTTAGACCTGAAACTACATTTGGTTTGTTCAAAATGGATGTTGACACTATTACACCTTTGACGAAATTATCTACTTTACCTAGATGGTGGTCATGCGGTAGATAATGCTCTCTCATCACATGTGATGTGGGTTTGTTCATAGTAGGCTTGTTTGGTTAAAAAAATGGTTCAAAATTCGTTTCGGATGGAGGGGACACTGGTGGTTCAGATCTAAAGTCAATTCTGATTTTCACAGAAAAAAAGTTCAAAACTTCCAAAACTTCTGAGATTTCCAAATCCTTTGTTAATAGTTTCAAAGTGTTATTTCCTGTTTCATTGGGTGGTCTTTACTCTGAAAGTAGTTGTTTTATTCCAGAAAGGGGGGGCAAAGGGAAGAAATCCATCCACACTGGGTTAAACAGTGGCTCTTGCCCAGGTCTGACGTGGGAGAAAAAGGGAACCGAAGGAAAGCCATCCAAATTGGGTTAAACAGTGGCTCTCGCCCAGGAGGGACACAGGAGAGAAAGGAAACAGAAAGAAAGCCATCAAACTGGGTTACACAACGGATCTCACCCAGGACTGATGCGGGAGAGAAAGGGAACCGAAGGGAATCCATCCACATTGGTTTGAAAAGCTGAATGATTTCCAACTCACTTACTGATTTGTAAGAGAAATCGTGGAAAATGCTTTGAAATGGCAAGGATACTTCCGGGTTCCCAAATCGCTTCGAAATAATTTCAAAAAGAATTTGATCGAATTTATTTTGAATTACAAAGATTTGATCAAACCTAAC
>JARBWK010000004.1:38926364-38962362 GCA_030556195.1 Anolis apletophallus | reverse complement strand
CCCGGTGTTTGGGGGGGGGGGCGGGGGAAGGCCCCCCCCCCCAAAAAACCCCGGGCGGCGCATATGGCCGCCGGAGCGATCCTGGCCTGGCGGGGGCCTCGCAGCCAGGCCTGTAACTTTAGTGAAGGGGGTGTAGAGGCCGGAGGAAGGCCCAAGGCCCCCCCCCCAAGAACTCCTCGGCGCATGTGGCCGCCGGAAGCGTCCCGGCCTGGCGGGGCCTCCGCAGCCGCCAGGCCTGCAACTTTAGTGAAGGGGTGGGCGGGCCCGGAGGAAGGCCCAGGCCCCCCCCCTGAGAAGAACTCCGCGCGCACATGGCCGCCGGAGCATCCCAACCTGGCGGGCCTCCGCAGCCGCCAGGCCTGCAAATTTAGTGAAGGGGGGTGGGGGCCCGGAGGAAGGCTCAATGCCGGAGGGGAACCCAGGGCCCTTTCCCCCCCCCAGGGAAGAAACCCCCAAGACTGACCCGTGCTCTTGGAGAGGGAGCAGTTTGCCTCCATCTCCCTCGAAGTCTTCGCAGAAGTGAGCACCTGGGGCTGGCTTCCGTGGATGAAGCCACGCCCAGCTGCTGGAGGAGGCTCCATCAGGATCCTCCCACTACTCACTTCCTCGTGGGAGGGAGGCAAAGCCCATTCCTCCCAATATTCATTGGGGGAATGTGTCCTTGCCCTGATTTTTACAGGCAGCTGAATGAGGATTGGAGATAAAATAGCCCTTTTCTGTTGAAACAGAAATTTACCTAGCAGATTACAGAACATTAAAAAAGTAGCTAGCAATAACTTCTCTTTACTTAAAATTTGTATATTTGAGACTCTGATTTTTATTGGGACACTATCTCCATGTGAAGCGGTCAAGTTTAATCCTACTTTGCCAGAAATTATTTTACAGATAATTGGCTAACTTTTTACTCCTTCCCAACATGGTGCTTAAGGAGAAAAACCCTCATTGGAAATTTTAAACTTTTCTTTTCTGAGAAAAGTGTCAGTTAAATAAATCTGTGATACAAACAGCAACTGCAAGCATACAGCAAAATGCATTATTGTACTTTGTTGAGAGAACACCACCAACCTTTTTGAGCTGTGGCAACTAAACATTAAAATGGCACACCTAACACAGTAAAATGGCACTCTAACAGTAAAGAACGGCTGGGGAATGGTGGCCTGCTGGGAGCAGCTGTTGGGAGTGCCAAAGCCAGGGGGAGGGGGCAGATCCAGGCCATGCCATGCCCCTCCCCCTCCCCCTGGCTTCAGCTCTCCCTGCAGCTGCTCCAGCCTTGAGGGGGCAGTGCCAAGCCAGAGGTGGCAAAGCCAGCACAATGCTGGCTTGGCACTGTCCCCTCAAGGCTGGAGCAGCTGCTGGGAGTGCCGAAGCTGGAGGGACGGGGTGGAGCCAGGCCGCACCATGCACAGCCCTGCCCTCTCCCCCCAGCTTCAGCTCTCCCACAGAGGAGGACCATGAGCAATGGGCGGCCTTCCGTGGGCAGGGCTCCTCCTTCACGCGGCTTCAGCGAGCGAGGGGCGAGAGTCATGGTGGATTGGAGGCTGGCTGGAAAAATGGCCAGAGGAGCAGAGCCCCAGCCCCTTCTTCTTTTCCTTCACCACCGCCTGGCCCTTCCTCCTCCTCCCCCAAGCAGCAGGAGTTCGGCAGGAGGAGGGGGAAAGGAAGGGGGGCAGAGAGCTTTTCTCGCGGCGCAGCAGGAGATCCGTCACGGCACACTAGTGTGCCACGGCACGCTGGTTGGGAAACACTGTAATAGTTTAAACATGCCTTTCTTCTTCCTCTTCACTGTACTTTGAAGTCTTAAAGAAAGATACTAATATTGATCCAAATGAATTTCCCAAGTTTGAAAGTCTCCCTCTTGCTTCCTTTCTCTTTGTTCCAGCATCATCTCTTATAATCACAAAATAGAAATAGAAATTTATATTACAGTATAAAACCATACCTACAAATATACAGATAGGTCAGATGAATAGGTTTTGGCAAACAGGCTCCAACAGTAGCTTGTTTTCCTTTATGTGGCCTACAAGCAATTCATATAGCCTGAATTATACTCACTGAATGAATAGTCAGATCCATTTAATCATATGTATAGCACTGCAACTATTTTGACTGCACCACATTCTTCATGCCCTTAGGCTGTGGTTGTAATTTAATCTTGTGAACAAATCTGTTGACTGTAAACAGAGCAATCTTAACACCTTTAGATTGTTGTCTGAGGATATTAGAATCATGTGGGATTCATGGCTATTGGTTAAGACAAGTTCATAGCAAATAATCCTTTCCTGGAAGATGTTATTATGTATATGAAAAGTTCTGCAGGCCTAAGTTTTCAATTGGCAACAATTTCCAAAATTGGGTGATCTGGTGGAATACCTTGGGTATTTTGGGAGGAAGGTTTTGGATTCACTAGCTCCGAATCTTCCCTACCTGCCCCAGATAGAAATGAGAAAAATATTTTAAAAACTGAAAATATTATACAAGTGTGAAGAAACCTTGATGAGGAGAATGCAATTTGTTTTGCACAGAAAGCAGTCTTTGCTGAAGAGAATTTTTTTTGCATAAAACCCTGTTATCTAACAGTACAACAATACAATGCACACATTTTGTATAAAATAAGTCTCAAAGCTTGAATAGTATTTGAAAACTGGACAGTTTTAGAAGGTTTTTTCTCATGACTAGGAATTGGACCAGTTTCCTCCTGAAACTGTATTTTCCCCATACCCTCCCCCAAGTTGCCTTACTCGGTCCCATGGCCACAGCCATGACATAACAGCCCCAAGGCCCAAGGTTGTCTGTGATTCTTTATCCTAAAGACACCAAATTGTTCATATTATATTCTATCTTATGATGTTAAGCATACAGTACGATACACAATTGAGATTTCAGAGAGTTAGCAGTCCAATTGCACAGTGAGCCCAATTTCTGAGTAAGTTTGTACATAATTATGTTATAAGTTTCCATACTTAACAGGAAGTAAGTAATAAGATTTATTTCTAAGGGTGCCTCGAGATAGCATCATAATCTAGGTGTAAGAAATAAGGCAAAAAAAATCATGGGACCTCACAACAAGTTTAAAGATGGAGCTTTCAGTCCCCGCAAATGTTACCATGGTGTGCTGACCCCTTCATTTGTAGGATATTTTAGAAATACACAAGATGAATGGGAACATTCAATGAAACTTTTATTCATTTTTAATTGACTCTCTAAGATGTGCTGGACCTCATATGTGCTGATCGGGATATCTAAATATGCACACAAGCAGATTTCTTATTATCTCTTCTCACCCTCCTGTAAATTCAAGCTCTGTTTAATTTAATAAACATGAGAACAAATTGTGCTTCCATTTAGCCACCTGTGGGTCCATGGCTCCATTTGTTTTCAGCCCTCATCAGTTGTTTCAGGATCTTAAAACACACACATGCACTGGAGCAGTCAACACTGGGGTATAGGAACAAAGTCAAGTGTTTTTCTTGAATGCAGGGATATACAGTCATGTGAATATGTCAGTTTACAAAACAGTGTTCCTAAATGGCAGCTTACCTTTTTATTAAAACACTTGCTTCTGTAACAAGAGGAAAATAGAAAACCTGAGTCCAATTTGGTGAAATTAAACAAGCTTAAATGCCATGGAAAGAAACATAGCTGAAATCCAATTAAACTATTTATTATTTAATTTGATTTTAATTGAGCTTAAATGTGCCTTAGGGTTTTTGAACATATTCTTGTTGTAAATATATGTTTCCTACATTTTAGATTGTCATAAAATCTTATAATAGATTAATTCCCACTGCGACAACTGAAAGTCTTATTTGCAGACACAATGATTAGGTTTAGACTCTTTTGAATTACCTTCATTGAAATTTACAAATGATGTAGCAGAACTTTAAAAGTCATTGCAATATAATTTTGTATTTCTTTCCTTCTTAAATCTGGGCTATTTAGTACCTGGCTTCTGGAAAAGAAAATCACATACCTGTGACATAATTACATAATCACATAATTATGCTGCCCCATATACATTGATGGAAAATAATATACAATTTTCAGATGGTACAATTAAACATTTTCAGTATTCTGAAAAGAACGCCTTGAAATTTATTCCTTTTGAACTCTTTGAAAGTGCAGTAGAGTCTCGCTTATCCAACATAAACAGGTTGGCAGAAAGTTGAATAAGCAAAAATGTTGGATAATAGGAGAGATTAAAAAAAGCCTATTAAACATCAAATTAAGTTATGATTTTACAAATTAAGCACCAAAACATCATGTTTTACAAAAAAATCAACAGTAAAAGTAGTTCACTACACTGTAACATTATGTAGTAATTACTGTATTTATGAATTTAGCAGCAAAACATCACAATGTATTGAAACAGCTATGGATCAGGGCAGGAAGCAGACTGTGTTGGATAATACATAACGTTGGATGAGTGAAGGTTGGATAAGTGACATTCTACTATGCCAAGATGCCAGTTTGGTGAATTTATAGATAAATTGTAGATTAGTTGAGGGCAGGGATGGGAGTGGTCAACACATGACCTGTGGTTCATGCAAAACTGCTGTTCTCCCCCCCCCCCCCCCCACGAGCTCTTTCATTTTATTTTTTTTGCTATTTTGCAAACTCACAAGCATGGTTACTTAATTGAATGAAATAAATTGAATGTAATAAAAGGTTAAAATGAGTGTAATAAAGAACTAAATGGCATAAAAAGATTGTCCTGTGCAAACCAACCAATTGTATATTAGGTTCAATAGCTAAAAGTATAATAGGTTCATCATCTAAAATCTTTTTAGACCTGAAACTACGTTTGGTTTGTTCAAAATGGATGTTGACACTATTACACCTTTGACGAAATTATCTACTTTACCTAGATGGTGGCCATACGGTAGATAATGCTCTCTCATCACATGTGATGTGCGTTTGTTCATAGTAGGCTTGTTTGGTTAAAAAAATGGTTCAAAATTCGTTTCGGATGGAGGGGACACTGGTGGTTCAGATCTAAAGTCAATTCTGATTTTCACAGAAAAAAAGTTCAAAACTTTTCAAAACTTCTGAGACTTCCAAATCCTTTGTTAATAATTTCAAAGTGTTATTTCCTGTTTCATTGGGTGGTCTTTACTCTGAAAGTAGTTGTTTTATTCCAGAAAGGGGGAGGGGGAGCAAAGGGAAGAAATCCATCCACACTGGGTTAAACAGTGGCTCTTGCCCAGGTCTGACATGGGAGAAAAAGGGAACCGAAGGAAAGCCATCCAAATTGGGTTAAACAGTGGCTCTCGCCCAGGACGGACACAGGAGAGAAAGGAAAAAGAAAGCCATCCAAACTGGGTTACACAACGGATCTCACCCAAGACTGACGCGGGAGAGAAAGGGAACCGAAGGGAATCCATCCACACTGGTTTGAAAAGCTGAATGATTTCCAACTCACTTACTGATTTGTAAGAGAAATCGTGGAAAATGCTTTGAAATGGCAATGATACTTCCGGGTTCCCAAATCGCTTCGAAATAATTTCAAAAAGGAATTTGATCCGAATTTATTTTGAATTACAAAGATTTGATCAAACCTAACCATGTCTAGTTCATAGTTCTAAAAAACCTTGAGTGTTTGTGATTGTACGTATCTTTTATATCTCTGAGGTATGGAGTTTAATTAGTGGTCCACATGGTTGAATTCCATGTGGTATTACTGTTGCTAAAAGGTTTATATGTCAATGGGGAAAGGCAAACATTCACTACAGCTGTTTAATGGTAAAATGAATTTCCTGCTTTAGCTATGCATAGATGTATATTTTATAGGCATGACCTTCAAGAAAGCACATTATTGGAAGTCAGGGCTGGACTAAGGTAATTTTAAATGGTAAGTGAACATTATTTTGGCGCCTCCCCCCCCCCCCAATCACCAATCACTGAAAAATAAAAGGCCCAATCATAACACATATATAATATTAATAACTTATAATATTAATAACTTATAATTACTATATTAGAAATATTCTAAATAATTTCCCAATGAGGTCTAATAATAAATATCATTATAAATAATGTTCAATATAATTATAAATAATTTATAAGGTAGTAAATAATAGTTATTATTGTAGGGCTTCTGGACTCCCTCCTTTTGGATTGACCATGGGCCAACTTGGGCCTTCCCTTGAGAGGTGATTTGGGTTCCAACTCCCACCATTTCTTGCAGCCTCCGGCCCTTTCCTTTTAAGTAGCTGAGGGGGGAAATAAAGGGGCCTGAGTCCAAATCACCTCTCAAAAGAAAGGCCCAAGCTCTGCCCAGGCCTGCGATGCTAATTAGAATTTAGATCAGACCTGGCTGCTGGCCTTGTGCTCTTCGCAGATCTGGCCAGCTCTGCTTTTGCAATGGCTGCCGCAACAATAATACCAACCCCTCTTCCTCTCTGGCCTTGTGCGGTGAGCCTCCTTGTGCTGCTGCTCTTGCCTCCATGTGCTGCACCAAATGCGCATGGGCAGAATACACAAGGCTGGAGACTGAGGAGGAGGGTCATGTAGCCAAAGGGTCATGTAGCCAAATGCTTCTCCTCTTTTGCCTCATGTAAGGTTATTCATACTGCGTCTCCAGCCTGCTCACACCGCACCAAATGCGCATGCATGGAATCTGGCGGCCGAATGCGCCCTTGACCATGTGGCACCCTACACAGCCGTGTAGTTCTCGTAACGTTAGATCCGCCTCTGTTGGAAGTAAAGGTAGCTTATACTAAACACACACACAGGTGTTTGTGTGTTTGTGTATTATTCATTTCCTATGTACATGTCCATTTTTATTTTATTTTTATTTTCCCTTTCATTTCTTAGTAATTCTATTTTTAAAATCCAATTAAAACTTTACTTAACAATAACAAACAAAGGAGATTATGCCCCTGAAAATCATTTTTCTCTAAACTGCTTTTTCCATATCCTTTTCAAGATAATCTTCTAGTCCAGGTGAGAAAATGGACCAAAACCCACCATTTGTGGGTCAACCATGGTGCAATATCTATATCCAATTGTGTTATAGATTACAGTTCTCTTCTTGTTATAACTTCATTAGGTAATATTGTTTTTCGCTATCTTGATAATAACTTTATGTCAGTGAAACAATGATTTATTCTGGAATTAAGGCCAGACTGTAAAGGAGTTTGAAAGATAAATTTTACATTACTTGTTGATATCTTGTTTTGGTGAGCTGAATGAAGAGTTACCATCAAACCAAAACCATACCAAAATGAAGCAATTTTAAAATTATTATGGTAGTGAAAAGCAATACATAATTATAAATACAGAATATAATTTTGTGATAAGAATTGTTATGATATAATGCTTTAAAAATAATGTTGCTAGCAAAGAACAACATAAAAATGACTATATGAACTAATGAGAAAAAATTTACTGTAGAATGCAACTGAGAAAACACAAAGAGATTTGAAAATATCCCAGCTTATCCTCTTTAAGAGTAAAATGTTTATACATATTATTATATTACTAAGTATTAAGTGCACTAAAACATTGAATATCTAATGTGTACTGGAAGGGCACAGAAAGAAAGTAAACACACATAGATGCACACATCACAAAAATAGGAAGAAGCCCCTAAAACGAAGAAGAAACATTAGGAAAGCCTGAAATTTGTTCATAGTTGTTCAGAGATATGATTTTAGAAGACTGCAAACCATATTCCTAAAACCAAATACAAAAATGTTGGTTTATTAATGAAATCCAGTCAGAAGATTTGAAAAAATGGGTTTGGGGGGCGGGGGATAAAAGTGTTATGTAGAATAAAAATTAGTGCAGGATTAAAGTAGTAGTATAAGGTGCGGAAACGTATTCTGAATTAAGATAGTTCCCAAAACAATTTGGCAGGAATAATAATTTCTCTAACATTTCCCACACATTCTTTCATTGGTTCTTCTTTATCAGTCTTAAATGAGAGTAATGTCACTTAAAGTGCTCTGTTTTGATTTATAATTGAATCAAAAACTTTAAGTTCTTGTTGTTCTCTCTTCATGTAATTAGAATTGTGTTGTAATGTTCTGTATTGAAATGGGAGAACCATACAATCCTTTTCATTTGAAACACATTTCCCCTCAGAAAACATTATTTGTGTTAACAAATAATAAAAAAATTTGAGATTTGGGACAAGGAGCTTAGGAAGTTCATCTGGCAGGGAAAAAAACCAAGAATTGGCTGGAAGAGTATGATAGACGCAAAAGACAGAGGCGGACTCAGTGTACCTGATCTAAGATCATATTATGAGGCCTGCGCCCTAGAATGGGTGATAGACTGGACCACGCTTAAAGATACCCTGCTACTAGCCCTGGAGGGATTCGACCTCAGGGCCGGTTGGCACGGGTACCTGTGGTACGATAGAGTAAAAATAGAGAGAAATTTCAATGCACACTGTTTCAGAAAGCCGCTTCTAAAAGTCTGGCAGAAATATAAGGAAAGGTTCTTCGATAAAACCCCAAACTGGCTCTCACCACTGGAGGCGTACGGCAGGAGACAATTTGGGAAAAATAAATGGTTGAAATATAATGAGTTGCTAAGGAGGCAAGGTACTAAAATAACTCTGAAAGACCTAACAGAGTTGAACGAGGCGGAGGATAAGCTAGATTGGCTACAATACAGACAAATATATGAGGTATTCCGGAAAGATAGGATTAAAGGTTTTGGTGAGGCTAATCAATTTTGGGATGGGCTTATATTGAAAAAGAAAGGGAGAATCTCAATGCTCTATAAGAAACTTATAGAATGGAGTACAGAGGAGGAAATGGTCAAGTCCTGTATGGTTAGATGGGCACAGGATCTAAACCAGAAAATCCCCCTGAGGCTCTGGGAAAGAAGTTGGAGTAAACGTTATAAATATACGTATGCCTATGAACTCAGGTAAACTGTTTGAAAATGTTTTAGATGGTATTTTACACCTGTTAAGATGAATGAAGAGTTACCATCAACCAAAACCATACCAAAAGTGAAGCAATTTTAAAATTATTATGGTAGTGAAAAGCAATACATAATTATAAATACAGAATATAATTTTGTGATAAGAATTGTTATGATATAATGCTTTAAAATAATGTTGCCTGCTGGATCAACATAAAAATGACTATATGAACTAATGAGAAAAAATTTACTGTAGAATGCAACTGAGAAAACACAAAGAGATTTGAAAATAAGCTTATCCTCTTTAAGGTAAAATGTTTATACATATTATTATATTACTAAGTATTAAGTGCACTAAAACATTGAATATCTAATGTGTACTGGAAGGGCACAGAAAGAAAGTAAACACACATAGATGCACACATCACAAAAATAGGAAGAAGCCCCTAAAACGAAGAAGAAACATTAGGAAAGCCTGAAATTTGTTCATAGTTGTTCAGAGATATGATTTTAAAGACTGCAAACTTTATTCCTAAAACCAAATACAAAAATGTTGGTTTATTAATGAAAGGTCAGAAGATTTGAAAAAAATGGGTTTGGGGTTGGGGATAAAAGTGAGATGTAGAATAAAAATTAGTGCAGGATTAAGTAATGGAAAGGGGGAAACGGATTCTGAATTAAGATAGTTCCCAAAACAATTTGGCATTGTAATAATTTCTCTAACATTTCCCACACATTCTTTCATTGGTTCTTCTTCATCAGTCTTAAATGAGAGTTATGTCACTTAAAGTGCTCTGTTTTGATTTATAATTGAATCAAAAACTTTAAGTTCTTGTTGTTCTCTCTTCGTGTAATTAGAATTGTGTTGTAATGTTCTGTATTGAAATGGGAGAACCATACAATCCTTTTCATTTGAAACACATTTCCCCTCAGAAAACATTATTTTCTGCACAGAAAATAATATTACTGCAGACAAAGAGCATATCAAAGAGAGAACACATCATCACTCCTACACCAGCACTCTTTCACAGAAAAGGCTAAAGATCTTGTAAAACAATGACTCCCGTGATTCCATAGCATTGAGCCATGACAGTTAAAAGGTGTCAAACTGCATTAATTTTACAGTGTAGATGCACCTTGAGATGCAATCAAGTTTTCTCCTCAATCTTACAATTTTGAAACTTTTCATAGTATTTATACAGTTAACACCAAATTGTAATGGATCAAAAGCGTTTCTGCTTTGAGGCATAGTACTGACATACATGTCATTGCTTGCATGAATCACTCCCTGTGTAGAACCTTTTCCCAAGATGTATGTGCTTTTGTATATATTCACTTGTGCTGTGAGCAATACAGGAGGAACTCTTTCCTCCTTTCCCAAATGGCACCTCTGAGCAAAACAGAATAAGAAAAAGAAAATACATAGCTATAAAATGAAATTGGGCAATTGCTTTTCATACTATAAAGGTTCTGAGAATAAAGGCACTTTTTTTCTAAACAACTCTGCTATTTACTTCTCTCGAATATGCTCCAGTAAATATGTAGGTGTAAGTTGCAAAGGTTATCCACTCTTTAGAGCTTATTAGACAAATCAGCATTTTGGCATAGAGCCATATACCATTTCAATGGTTATACTATGTAGTATAACAGTTAAACTAAAATATATTACTTTTTCCCCAAAGGGACTGAATACCTTTGAAAATGTAAAAAAAAAATTTAGATTTCTTTCTCTGAACTGCATTAATGAGTTAAAGGTTAAACAATAGCTGGAATCCTGTTGTGGCTTAAATGTTGTACAAGTGGTAGTGTAATGGTAGCATCCTTTTCAAGGATTTTCAACCCTCTTTTCACCATAGTGAACTATTGTACGAACAGTAGGAGGTCTTGTAAATACAGTCTTTGATAGTGTGAGAAGTTAGATTGATTCTTGTGCTATGGAGTAATGCACAGCTATACCACTGTTGCACAACTGGTTGTACAATAGAATGACCAAATAGCTCTAACATATTTTTACTTTTACAAGATGAACTGCTGGGTTATCATATTAAATATCTGACAACCCAGTTCTCAAATGATCAATACAAACACTGATTTGGGGAGGGGGGGGAGCTATGGGAAGCTATGCATAGAGTGAGAAATTTCCCTGACTATAAAAAGACCTTTGATAATGTGGAAAAATAATGGTCACTCATCCATTTTGATTACTAATTTCAAATAAACAGGTACTGTAGCTAGTCGCTTAAGGAAAAGTGTGGATCTGTCACCCGGCATACTGGGCTACCTTGACAGCTAGAAGAAACGTAGACTGGGTTTAAAATCAATAACATAGGTTTAATTTAATTTCAGGCCTGAAAGGATGTCTGACACAGAGTCTACGCTCAAAAGGAATTAGACATAAACATGCAATACACTGCAAGATATCTCTTCTTGATAGCCATTCAAAAGATCTGCTACTTCCACCAAAAATAGCCAAGCCATGATCTGAGCTTTTGTTGGCTAGGGACTTCCTGTGATGTCAGAGGTGGATCGATTCTCCTTTGTGGAAGGACAAATATGTGGCACAGCTGGCTGGGAGTCAGCTGCAGAAGATCTCTACTGACCAGAAGGTCATGAGTTCGAGGCCTGCCCGGGTTGGGGTGAGCTCTCGACCAATTGTGTAGCCCAGTGTCTGTCTATATATGTTGTATGTCTATGGCATTGAATGTTTGCCTGTATATGTGCATTGTGATCTGCCCTGAGTCCCCTGTGGGGTGAGAAGGGCAGAATATAAATGATGTAAATAAATAAATAAAAATAAAAAGCTGCTATTTGTCCATTTGAAGCTGGAGCCATTTGGAAGGTCCTACTAGGAGAAAAAGGGCAGGACTTGGCAAATGGTCTGAGACAATGTAAATAGTCCAGTATGGGATTATATGAATCCAAAAAAGCAATCAGTCTGTGATATAATCGAAAGGAAGGCTTATGTAAATATAGATAGCTGAATGAAAAACAGACAGAACAATATAAATCCTACTGCATTACTGTAATGTGCTTTACGTGGGACTACCCCAGAAGAACATTCAACTGGTAGAAAGGTCAGTGGCTTGGCTGTTTACAGGGGCAAGAAGCAGGGAAAGAATTACTCTGCTCCCAAAGCAGCTACACTAACTCCCTGTTTGTTTCTGGGCACAATTCAAGGTGTTGGCTTTAAAGCCCTAAACAGGTCAGGCACAGCCTACTTGAGGGACCACATCTCCTTCTAAGATCCCACACAAGCCCTGAGATCACTAGGAGAGGCCCTTCTCTCAGTCCCACCACCGTCTCAAGTGCAGTTGGTGGGAACAAGAGAGAGGGCCTTCTCAGTGATAGACCCACACCTCTGGAACTCCCTTCCATGGAGGTGCAGTTGGTCCCCTTCTTGCTGACTGTTTGCTCACAAATTAAAACCTTTTTATGTAACCAATCCTTCCTGATGACTTATAATAGGCAATTGCCAGACAGCTACTAGAAATGTATATCTCTGGAAAGTTATTTTGGATTTGACAATGTTCACACAGTCAAATAATTGAGTTTTAATGATCTTAGCACAACTGTTTTTATTGATAACCTCAGTGGCCTGAGGATCAGGGAATTTTTAATGGTATGTTTCATATTTTATTAAGTTGTTGGATATGGTCTCTTTGCAATGTGCAATCTGCGTTATTCATTTTATGTTATGTAATTCCTGTTGCTTTTAATTGTTGTACACTGCTTTGAATCCCAGCCATGGAAGAAAAGGGGGATAAAATGAAATAATAATAATAATAATGAGGTATAGTTCATATCTAATATTTCTAAAACACCTAGATACTTCCCCAGAGCCTGATCTTAATTACTTCTTAAAGAAAAATCTCCTCCTGTTTGCTTTGTGCCTCCCCCCCCAAGAGATTCTCTTTCAGCTTCCCAGACGTTACAACCCCAACAGTTTCAGAAGCATATACATGTCACCATAAGATCTTAAGTTCCCTAGGTTACACTAGGTCATAGCTATTGCTGTCCTGATTAGTGTACCCCATTACATTTATGAGTCCCCCTTTGTATATTTATTTCCAATAAATCATGTCTGTGGATCCAAACACAAGGAAAGCCTTAGAAACCCCCCTCCTCAAAATAAAATTAAATTCAACTCACTGGATGAGGGGCTGGGGATTATCCCATTGTCTCAAGTGCATTTCCTTTCCATCACCTTAGGGCTTTAGGCTGGGTAAAAAAATTGATGCCATAGAATGATGAACCATTCAACTTTCTCAGCTGTGAAAGTTGAAATGTGTGTGTGTGTGTGTGTGTGTATGTGTATGAAATATTTATTTAATTCATTATTTCAAGAGGGTGGTCGGTGTTTTGACAATAACACTGGGGAAAGATTAGATTTTAACCTCAGAACTCATTTTTCCATTTAAAAATCAATATAGGAGAAACTGAAAATTGTCCAACCAGACTCTGTGAATTTAACTCTTAAAAGCCAAGGTTTGAAATGTTCTCATAACTGTGATGTTAAATTCAAGTAGCTTCTCTTTTTTTCCAGAGGCACTCCTCTTGTATAAGTCAATTATATCATGATGTTTCTATTAAACCAGGACAGTACAACTTTGAAAGAGAAGAGTTGTTTTACTAACATTCACAAATGTCATCTTTTGAATAGAAAAATGAAGACAAAGTAAAATGCTAAATAAAGTGATATGTGCTAGAGATCCCTGTGTACAACTAGTGGGCCACTGTGTGACACAGAATGCTGGACTAGATGGGCTGAAGCCCGATTCAGCATGGCTCTTCTTATGTTCTTATGTTCTTATGTATAATTTCCCCTCTTTTTCTAGCAAGTCTTACTCCGAGACACACACTCACAAATGGGAGGTACACACTTATTTCCAAGCAGCAAAAAATCTATTCTATTTGATAAGGCAGATGAGACTGTCCCCCAAAACCAAAACAATACAGCAGGCATTTCATCCCATCGCTAAACATTTTTATCCTGATGTTTTATTCATTAAAGTGCCAAAAAGAACAACTGTGATAGAAACACAAAACAACTCAAAGGCTATTTAACAGAAGATAAAGAAACTGAAAAGGAGATCCAACAACAAATCAATACTAATTATAAATAAACAAAGCAAAATATGTTGCCTGAAGAATAACGCTTTCAATTGCCAATAGATAACATAAAATAATGGGTATAAGCAAACCTTTTGGATCAGATAATTCCATATTTTGCATGCCACAATAGAAAATATCTATTCAAATGTTATTACTATCATAGTTGTGTTCCAGAAGATGCTGAGATGTTCAGAAAGGCTTCAGTTAATTGATTTCATTGGATAGGTATCCATACAGTTGAAGGAGATTATTTGAGCATTCAGAGGACAGGAACTGAATTTAAAATCCCCTCAGTAGATTGGAAATCTGGGGCAAAAACTAGCAAAATGAATTTCATGAGGGGTAAGTGCAAAGTATTACATCTAGAAGAAAAAGTAAATGCGCAAATATTTTATAGATAACATCTGGCTTGAAAGCAGTACATATGTAAAGAATCTAGGCGTCACAGTGGACCATAAGCTAAACATAAAACAAGACTGTGATGTGGTGGCCAAAAGAGCCAATTCAATTCTAAACTGAATCAGTGGGTGCATGTTGCCAGATTGAGGGAAATAGTAGTGCACTGTATTCTGCTTTGATCTGGATTTTGTCTGGAATACCATGTTCACTTCTGAAAACCTATATTTGAGAAGGTGGACCATGTTTCGAGGAGGATACTCCATAGAGATGTGTAAAACCTCAAAAGTCAATTTGGACCATTTCGGCGATTCATACATATCACCACCAAAATAAAATGCGGGAAGCACCCTCCCTTAAACTCAGAAATTCCTGCAGCCATCTGTTATTTTCCCTGCAAGCGGTCTCCACCAGTTCAATAGAAGAGAGAGATTTTATTTAAATCCCCCGAAAAACAGTGCATTAGTGCAACATTCTGAAACTTGGGAGGATTTATGCCCTATATATGTTGTCTCATTGCCCAGAAATTCAAGAGGATTCCTCCTGTAGTTTTTTAAAATGCTATTTGTAAAGATTTTTAAATCCCCCCCCCCCCCAAAAAAAAATCAGTGCATGAGAAAAATATTGTGAAATTTGGCAGCCTTACAGTCATACAATTGTCTTACAAGTGTCCCAAGTTTCATTGTCATAGCTGTAAAAATGATGGAGAAATGAGCCTCTAAAGCAAGGGTGCAAAAAAAATTTCAGACGCAGACAGATAATTCTTTATGCAAAGGCAGGGGAGCAAGCAGACAGGCAGGGTTGGAGTGCACATGCACAGCGGTCAGGCTGGACTAGAGCAAGAGGGAGGAGGGAAGCCCATAGTCCCTCAGTTTGTTTCACAGAGCCCCAAGGGCTCTTCTGACCATGAGTTTGAGAACCAATGCTCTAAAGTTTCCCTTAAAGGGACCCCCAAAGGCATCCAGTCTAACCCAACTCAAAATGCTGTAATTGAAAAAAATCTTTAAAATAAAATTAAAAATCCCTCAAGTGTGTCAACTTTAATCCTAAAAACCATACAAAAATTTGAAACCCTCAAGTTCCCTGAAGCTGAGACAGTGTGACTTGCCCAAAGTGCTTAAATTTTTTAAAAATCCTAAATCACTGGATGACCAAATCTTTCTGAAGCTTTGCAGGAATTATGTCCTACTCAGGTTCTGTCGCTGTGGATAAATTTAAAATGATACCTCTTTTGAGTTTTTAAAAAATAATTCTGAAATGCAGAAGAATTATAGTAGTAAAAATTTCCTACAAGTTCCCTGAGTTTCATTCAGATAGCCATAAAAATGATGGGAAAACGAGCTTTTAAAGTTCCCTCATTGCCACAAATGGAACAAAACTAGCAAAACAATAACAAAATTTCAGAAACTTGAATTTAAAACAAACTCCCTCACCCCTGAAGTTTTCAAAATATTTTGAAAGAAAATAGGGGCCATCCAAATTTTGAAATGAATTTCGAAAAGGATTTCTGCTGTTTCACACAAACCCAAGATGATCAAAAGTCTGGAAAACAAATCTTATGATGGATGGCACGGTATATTTAACTTAGAGACGAGAAGACTGGGACATGATAGCCATCTTTGTCAGGTGGAAGGTGGAACAAGCTTTACCTTCTTCTCCTCTCCTCCAGATATCTGAATACAAACCAATAGATTCCAATTACAAGAAAAGGAATATCACCTAAAGCTTAGGTAGAATATCTTGAGTTAAAACTAGGAAAGAATCCTGTTCTAGTCCCTGGGATTGGATTGCGTAAATGGATAAATGCTCTTACTTATTATCCATAAGTTTCTGTTTAGGAGACTTAAGGTAAATAAACAGAAATTTGAATTATGCCCAGCAACCTGTCACACAGAGGTGTCACAATAATTTTTTTAACACTATCATAAGAGGCTTGTTAGTCTCACCCCCAAGGATTTTTTTTAAAAAAATGCAGGGTAATCTCTTTATCCACTGAATCCTTTCTCTACCATTTTATGATTATGTATCTACTTACAATTTAATGTCATTGCTTTCCAAAGAATTATAGAAATTGGTGAGAGTCCTGAAAGTTCTATTACCAGTTCCTATTTCCCCTCACAGAAACATAATTATTAGTTTGATGTTAATGCAACTTGATTAAATGGTTTACAGTATTTAGAAAGGTTTTTAAAATCAAGATTCCAGATATTATTGTGCATTTCTGGTAAACATAGTTGTCATCAAGTTGTGAAACTTTTGATTTTGATTGGAATTGCTGGGATATAAGGTCAAAATAGGCATGATGCTGTTTGTATAAAGATAATTACAACAACTAAACCAATTCTCTCAAACTCTTTAGCCATTAATGATATGACAACATTTTGCTATTAATAAGGAACATAACTTTAATAATAAAGGTGCAATTATTGCCATGTTCAACACATGTTTCTTGTTAATAATAAAGTATATTGTCACAAATGAGGAAATGAAAGTGAAAGTTCTGCAATTCTACAAGTAAACCCTCATAGGCTAGTTTTTTTTATAGTAAATGTAATCTTGGCTGGCATCCTGCATATGCAGGCAACTGTGGTATGCCCTTTATCTCTTTGTATGTCTACCTTGGTTCTTGCAGAGGTTGTTATTCCTCTTCACCCTAACAATGACCAAAACAAATTCCCCAGCATTACTATTAAGCTACTGTTGCTTTCTCCCACAGTCATTTCATAGTTGGTGAAGATGGGGTCAGAAGTCAGAGAAGTATTTGGTTATGTGCTTTAAGTCAAATGGAGTAGGATTACATCACCTTCTGAGACTGCTGGGAAATGCAAATATGTTTCAATTGATGATATAATCATTCATTGACTGACTTCATGGACACAACCAGATGATTTTCTATGGAATGGCAAAGAGGGGACTGCAATGGCTCAATGATAAGTCTGAGTGAGTTGAATTACCAGCTCTTCTGTTACTCCACATGCAGAACTACTACAGTGTGAAGGAACTTGTCATTTATGTAATATTTCTTTTGAGATGCTTTCCATTGTGGTAACTTATTAAGATAACTAGTTATTGCATTGCTGAGAGTTTTCTGGGCTGTATGGCCATGTTCCAGAAGCATTCTCTACTGATTTTTCCCCCACATCTATGGCAGGCATCCTCAGAGGTTGTGAGGTGTATTGGAAACTAAGCAAGGGAAGTTTATATATCCGTAGAAGGTCCAGGGTGGGAGAAAGAACTCTTGTCTGTTGGAGGCAAGTGTGAATATTGCAATAATCACCTTGATTAACATTTAATGGCCTTGCAGTTTCAAGGTCTGGCTGCTTATCTGGCCCTGATTGTTTCATGTCTGGAATTCCCTGTTTTAGAATTTTTAAATACTAGTAGCCAAATTTTGTTCATATTCATGATTTCCTCTTTTCTGTTGAATTTGTCCACATGATTGTGGATTTCAATGGCTTCTATGTGTATTCTGACATGGTGGTTGTTAGAGTGGCCTAGCATTTCGGTGTTCTCAAATAATATGCTGTGTCTTGGTTGGTTCATCAAGTGCTCTGCTATGGTTGACTTCTCTGATTAAGTTAGTCTGCCGTGCATTTCATGTTCCTTGATTCATGTTTGGGCACTGTGTTTGGTGGTCCCTATGTAAACTTGTCCACAACAGCATGGTACATACGGTAGATTCCTGCAGAGGTGAGAGGATCCCTCTTGTCCTTTGCTGGACGTAGAATCTTAAATACAGGTTTTCTTTGCATTTGGGCTAGTGTAGAAGGGCCATTTGTTTCCTTGTTTCAGGAATAAAATTTGGTACCAAATGCGTATCATGATATTTACTATGCTAGCTAGGTCTATGTGTACTACAAAATGGCAAATTACAAACCATATATTCCAGAGTATAACACCTGCTCTGTAAACATTGGTGTTATGTAGCTAAATAAAAATTATAAAACAAAAGAACAAAAAGCAGAAATAATTAGGGTTTTGTTTTGACACCCCAATGATTTATAGCAAAATCATAACATCTGTGCCATTGACAGAGAGCCATGACACCTGTTGTAGCCTGCTAGTTAATTTGGCTGCAGTTCTGTACATATGCAAAATTATTCAATTTTAGTAATATTAGCAATGACAGATGTCTTGATCGTTTCTATGTGATATAGCATACTATAGATGGATAGACATTAGACATATGTTCTAATTTCTCACCCTGATAAGGTGTTACACAGTTTAAACCTTTCCCTGAAACCAAAAGCATGAAAGTTCTCTCTACTATTCACTCACATTATTTCCATTGATTAGTTTTCTGTATCATCAGCTGAAACTAAAAAACATTTTCCTATAAAAATTCATAAGGAATGCAGTATGGTTGATGAAATTTGTGGATGAAATGAAAGATGTACACATGTTCAGAAATGGTATAGAAACATTTAAACAGTGTACATAAGTCCCATCTAAACGTGAATAACTTTGCTTCAATATTTTCTCCCTTTCAGAATTTATTTTAGGCAATTGAACAGCTGCATTTTCATTACTTCAGTTCAATTTTAATTGAATGTAAAGCTTGGAATATGTTAAAATGATCCAAATGACATTTTTAAAAATGGTACTCAGAAGCAGTTAGTAGACTCAGCCGTCATTAAAACAGAATGAAAAAGTATAATATATAAAGTATTTGGGATATCTCAGGCCACTCACCAGTGCTCAAGAAATGGCGATCTAGGTGAATGTGTTTCTTTTAATAAAAGTGTCATTAAGGGAAAAAAAGAGTCTGGATTAAGAGACTATTAACTAAGGATGCACTTATTTTAATTATTCTTTACTAAAGGGAAGAACAAGTAATTTAAACAATTTCCTCCCTGCTTGCATGATAATCTCTTAAAAATGCAGTTATTAAAGACATTTTCCAGGGGAGAGAAAAATTCTTCCCTACTCAGACTCACCTCTTTCCCACTCCCTTCCTTTATGGTTGTTGGGGAGTGTGGACTGAGGAAACAGCCCAATGAGCATTCATATCCATTGTCAGCTATCATAGCTAGTGAGAACTGTTCCCTCTGGCTGATCTAACTTGAAAGACATTTGGATGGGTGGAGGTGGACAGCCTGCTATTGTAGCCAGTACCATATAAAACTTAGTTGGCTGCCCTCTCATGACCTCATCCCACTCATATAATAATGTAATAGTTATACAGAAGGAATTGGGTAGTGGAGAGCAGCAGAGTGAAAAAACTTGTTTATTGATTACTATCATACTGTGATAGGTGGTCTTTCTTGTTCAGCTGCCTTGCTCCCTCTCAGATGGCTCACCCATCATTGATTAGCAGTAATTGATAAGCATTGGTTGACTTCTCCCTCCCCAGTTACATGGCTGTACAGTGGTCAGCTAATAATGTAGGATTGATCCCAATAGAACTAATTTGGTTGCGTGAGTAATGAACATTGTGTTACATTGTATGATATTGAAGATTGTCCCACATTGTGAATATTATGTTGAAAGTTAATGATATACTTTATATGCAATATACTATATAATCCATTTGGGCATTACTTCTTACTTCAAGTTTATATTTAGGATCATTCCTTCTGTTTTTGGTTTAAGTATTAGATAGAAGGGAGTACTCTATAATATTTTTTCTGTTTAGTATACAGTGGTCAGCTCACAAGTGAGGAATTTATTGAACCTTGTACTCTTGGCTGAGTTTGTTTTCCAGAAAATAATTGCCCATGAAACTATATCTCTTCGTTGTGCCTGTATGGTTAACTATTGACAGAAGGCTTAGTCAAGTTCTTCAGTCTGGCTTGGAGGCCTGTAGTAGACACCCACAATCAGATCTTTTTGAGTCCCGATTCCCTTGTTTCTTATCCAGATACATTCCACCTGGTTTCCCGGATTGAAGTATTGCATCTCTTCTGTGGTGTAACTATTTTTAAGATATAAGGCTACTCCTCCTCTCCCCTTCGTCCTGTTTCTGTGACAGAGGTTATAAGCCCTAGATGTTTACATTCCAGTGATAGGAGTCATACCACCAGGTTTCAGTGATGCCTATGACATCATAAGTGTGGAGAAGTGCTAAAAGTTGGAATTCATCTTGTTTGTTTCCCATATCAGGAGCAAAATTTGGAACACATTCATTTAGAATTGGAGCAGCTTCCACAGCTCATGCTATGGATTGGGAGATGGCATTCTCAAACCTTTAAAGATTATATCTAGCTGCTCCTGGGAAAGAGGGGGGGCAGTTTTAATAGTTTTAATTCTATATATTATTCAACTATACTTTCAACTTTTGTATGTTATAGTAGTGTTTTTATATTTATTTTAATTTGCATTTGTTTAATTTTTGTAAAATGACTTGAGTCTCAGTGTTTGGGGAAAAAGGATATTAGTGAAATCATAGTTGTCATTGTCGTCATCATCTCTGATCTGTATACATCGTCTCCATCCTTAACAGGAGCTGTAGCTCTTATATTGTCAATCTTCAGTTGAGTATTTGGTGGCTTATTAGGGGTGTGGCAGTATCAGTGCCGCAGGATGAAACTGGTTGGAAAACTGCCTGTGACCCCTACTGTTGTTTGGTTGAATCAGTCTACAGCAGGCTGTCCAATTCCTGATCCAGTACCCATGCATGCCTGCCAGCCCTGTTTGGGTTGTAACCAATAAACAAATTGTGGCCTTTGATTATCCTATCATTATGTGTTTGTCTGTTTGGAGCCACCATTTTACCTCTTCATTCCAGCTTGGATGTTGGCCCACCCATCCCACCCTTTAACAATGTACCATGATAGTAGGGGGTCACTTTGGGGTCGGGTAGAAATGTCCCCCCTTTTTAATGGTTTTTCCCACCTACCCTACACTGTTGAAGTTTTTAAGAAATTGGTATTGGGTGTTGCCTTAAATAGGTTTTCATGTGGGAAACAGGAATGTAACAGCTCGGTGTGCACCTATGACACCCATTTTGGTGAAGGCCAAGAATGGGAACCCCTATCTGTAAGTTCGCTCAACTGAGGTGGAGCAAACAGAAATGGCCTTGGAGCTGTGATGGAAGTTCTAATCCCAGAAGCCTCACAACTGGGGGTTTAAATTTTCTATACAGTTCCCAAAGAGTTGCCCTGTAGCCTCGTCACACTAGAGAAAAAATCCACTTAAAATACGGTTTCTGCCTCCTGCAGAATTCTGGGGTTTGTAGTTTAGTGACCTCTCCGTTGGCACCCCCTTGTCGTGGGGGAGAGGCTTGCATACCCTAATGAAGTTGTGAGCTATGCTGGCGGTGGCATAATAGCCACCGGTAGGGCCTCCCATGCCAGACAGGTCACAACCGAAGGGTCTGACAAAGAGCGTCAAAGGGCAGGATGGGCTCTAGCCTTTTGGCAACCATCCTAGGAGAAGGAAAACTCTGATTTCAAATCCGGGCAGATGGTGCTCATCTAACCCTGTAAGGTCAACCATCTAAGAGAAGGAAACTCGAACCAAACCTAATACCTGAGGACTTCGCTGCCACCGTCCAAGCTTGCTAGGCCCCGGCAGACGAACCTTTGGTTTAAAGGGTGAGGCCAGTTCTGTGCACGCTGCGCTCCACCAGAAAAATCCATTGCGCAGGTTTGAAGGGCACATCCAACCTCCGAAGCATCGGCATGCTTGTGGAGAGCGTGGGAGGAGTCCTTCCTGGATCTTCATTCGTGAAGAAAAGCCAAGAAGAGCTTAGCGAGGAGACTTTAACATCCTTACTAAACTACAAACCCCAGAATTCTGCAGAAGGCAGGTTTTAAGTGGATATTTTCTCTAGTGTGATGAAGTCTCTGGTTATGACTCAGGGGAGTTAAACAGAGAACTCAGGTGTCTTGCCCAAGTCAGCTGAGGATTGGGTCTGAGATGACCACTGCCTCGGTTTACACAACATCAAGTTCAAACCCTCACTTTTAGCTAATTGCAGTTCATGAAGAAAGTTTAAATAGGTAACAAATCAATAAAAGTTGCCCATATTTATCCCCACGTAGTTGTCTTGTCTCGTTATTTCATTGTGGTTGGACGAATTCTATTGTAGTATAGTTCTAACAGTCCATCCTGGCCTATTCTGCTCTTTTTCCTTATTTCAGTGACAACACACACACTAAATCCTCTGCAGTGAACAACTCAATTTATGAAGAATTATTTAAAAATGACATCTTGTTATTAAATTACTAAAAATAGCACTGCATTATCACCCTCCAATTCTTATGTTGCTGCTTTTTGTCATTCTAATTGTAGCACCTTACTTCAGTTTCTCTAGGTCATTACATACATTCTTTACTATTTTGGAAGATCATGCCACTTAAACAAGTTCAGGCTGCAGTTCTATAGTCATTTACATGAGAATATCCACTGAACACAATGTGATCTTCTCCTTGTGCTGTAAATAGTGTAACTCATTGGGTTGTTTAGATTTTTTGGGGCTATATGACCATGTTTTCCTGTTGGTGTAAATATGCCATAATAGTTATGCTGGTCTTCTTGCATTTAAATAACTGAAAACCATCATTTTGTTTGAATTAAGAGTCATTTTCAACAAGAGGTTCTTGATGTTTCCTATCTTTGCAAACTAACCACCTCTGCATTTTGGGGGCAAATGTACAGATGAAAATGTAGTTTTCCAGCAAACTATAAAGCAGCATATAAGCCCATCTAGCTCATGCACATTTTCACCCATCTGGACTCTTCCAAAGCACTGATCAGCACATGGACTAAGGGTGATGGTGGCAGTGTGCACAGAAATTTATATATCTGTGGAATGTCCAGGGTTGGAGTCCACAATACAGAGATCCTTCTCCATTGTAGCCCCAATCTTGTGGAACTCCCTACTGCCAGACCAAAGAGCCACTCCTGATCTACATACATTTTTAGGGGCACTTAAGACATGGCTTTTCAGAAGAGCCTATGATTGTTAGTAACAAGCGGTGACTATGTAACCTGTTTATTTTAATTGTGTAAGTTGCCCAGAGCACCTTTGGTGGAGGGCGACTCATAAGAAATAAAGTTAGTTAGTTAGTTAGTTAGAAAGAACTCTTATATGCTTGGGGCAAATATGAATGTTGCAATTGGCCACTATGATTAGCATTTAATGGCCTTGCAGCTTCAAAGCCTGGCTGAGTCACACTTACCTCAAGCAGACAAGAGTTCTTTCTCCCACCATGGACATTCCACAGATATATGCATTTCCAACAAACCCTTCAACCTCTGAGGATGCCTGCCATAGATGTGGGTGAAATGTCAGGAGAGAATGCTTCTGGAACATGGCCATACAGCCCCAGAAAACTCACAGCAACCCAGTGATTCTGGCCATGAAAGCATTCAACAACACATTTTTATTTCACTTTAGCAAAGACTAGAAATCAGGCCAAAAATGCAGTAGCTTACTAGCGTAAACAATGCCAAACTGAACAAGGGAGTATTTTTCCTCCTTTGTAAACTTCATATTAATATTATTAATATGAAAAGAACCACCTTAAGAAATGTATCATTAGAAGCTCAAACTATTTTGCATATTTCATTCAATATTGTTGATAGCACACTTTCGAAGAGTTTTGATGTGATGATAAAGAGTCTCGAAAGAATCTTAAAAAATGTCTTCATATCTCATTGTACTTTCTATGGAAACAAATGAAGCACAAAATAAAGCATTTTCAGTTCACAAACTTTGTAACTCATTTAGCCAGTCTGCATTTTGTACATCTTTAATGAACACTACCATATTTTTACATATTGTATTAGGGTTACACATTCTTCTGTCATGAATACTTTCAACCAGGTTCTTTTTATTGCAATCTTCAGTGTAAGAAGGTATATCAGAACTTTTACAGAACTTTTACACTTTTACACAAAGAACTACATTGGACACATAGACATACAGGTTCAATGTAACTACATTGAATTCACAACTTACAGTTACACTGACTAACTAACAAACAAACAAAGGTTACATTTTTACTCAGCATTCACACACATGTACATGCATCCATCCATCACCATTACCCTATCCTTTTTTCCTTCCTTGGAAAAGAACATCTCTTTGGCCAGATACTGCTTTCCTTGCAGCCTGCCAACACATAGCTCCAAAATTTCCAAAATGCTTCTAAAACACCAAAACTTTTCTTTTCCTAAGAACAATGCCAAGGATTAGATCTGTGTTTTCCCTACAGTAGTAACTGACTCCCTGCAATGTAAAATTACTCCAAAACGCACTCCTTCCTCTTTCCTTGAGAAAGAAGTTCAAAGTGTACAGAATCCCACTTTCCCATAGCAGATCTGACACTATCCATACACCATTTCTGCCCTTCCCATGGAGCAGAGAGGCGGGTGAACAGGATTGAGTCTTTTATAGGAATATTCTGCTGATGTCATCCCAAAGTTGTAAATAATTGTCCTGTTGAAATTATCTTGAGTCTTCACCTCCTGACATAGATTTTTGTCTTCAGGTGTTCATTACCTGCAGACAGGCATGTAACCGAAGGGGGAGGGGGAGCTTGAGGGGCTTCAACCCCCCCCCTCCCCCAAATTCTCAGGGTGGTCTGCGAGAAGGGCTTACTGGTACATTATTTAAACTGTTATGTGTATTCATATCATGATCTGATAACCATGCTCAATATATCCCATATGCCCATATGATCACCATTCTCAATAGTACCCATTGGGGTATTGAGATAACGATACAAAAGGTTTGCTAGGGTAGATCCTCTCTCACTCAGACTCAGCCCCCACACACAAACACAAACTCAGCCGCCCCCGCCCCCTCGAATCAAAATTCTGGCTACGATACTGCCTGCAGACAAAATGTTTTCCAGCTTGTCAATATCTTTTCTGAACTGTGGTGCCCAGAATTGGACACAGTATTCCAAGTGAAGTCTGAACATAGCAGAAAATAATGGTATTATTACTTCCCTCTGTCAAGACACTATGCTCCTATGGATCCCATCTATAATAACATTTGCTTTTGTGGCTGCTACATCACACTGCTGACCCAAGTTTACCTTAGGGTCTACTAAGATGCCCAGATCCCTCTTACATACAGTATATTGTTCTGAAGCCAAGTATCACCCATCCTATATCTATACATTTCATTTATTTATATATTTATTTGACTACCTTTCTCCCTGAGGAAATTCATTTTGTTAGTTTGGAGACAGCTCTCTACTATGTTAAGAACATTTTGAATTCCAATCCTTTCTCCTGGGATATCAGTTACATCTACAAATCTAATATCCATGCCCCTATTCCATCATCCAAACCATTAATAAAGATGTTGAATAGAACTAGACATGGGAAAACCCTTGTCACATTGCACTAGTATCTCTCTCCAGTATGAAGAAGAGTCATTGTTGAGGAGCATTTGGGTTTAGTCATTCAACCAATTCCCAAACCACATTTGAACTTCCACCATGAAATAATGAGACCAGACACGGAAAATTATTCTGACCTATTTATTAAAAAAACTTGGAATAACCTGTAAAGGGAAAATATTGTTAAGGGGAATCAATCTGTTAAACATAACTCGTGGGTTATTAGTCACCTAGTGAGCCCTGTCCCAGAGCCAGGTGTTACTTTCTCTGACCACCCCAAGACCATGCATGCATCAAGGATCCTGAAGGCCAACCGAGATTCTTGGCTACACATCTCAGCTGATCATAGCTGGAAGGCCATCCTGAGGGAACTCCCTCCCAAATCTCAGAGTTTTTTGAAGAGTGACAACCCACATTTCAGCCCCAAGGGTAGCTCCTATTGTATGAAAACTTACAGGAACTATTGTGGGAGTCAACCCTTCACCCTCCCTCCCCCAGCATGTGGGGTACTTACCATGACTATTTAACCTTTACCATGCCACTAACAGGAGCAGGCATCCACCTAGTCCCTTTTTCCCACTAGGTTGGCTAACTTTTTCTTTATCCCTTCTTTTACATCATTCTCAAACATCAACCATGTACACTTCTGGCCATCTGAACATCATTTCTCTGTGTAGGAACCAGTCCCCACTCTGCCCCATGGCAGCTCTCATTTTACAATTGAGCTTCTTGGAATTATAATTCTTCAGCCCCTCAACAGTGCCAACCAGGCAACGTTACCTGATATAATAAAAGAAAATTAAAAAGAATAGCTGATCCCTTAATGCTATGGACATCTGACCCAGCTGAACAAGCCAGATTGGCCGAAAGGAACCAACCACTCTGAATATATGCACAAGCCCACACGTTATATTACTTCTACAATGTAGATGCAACCTAGGTCCAGGGAAGAGATGCAACGAATTATTAAGGCATCTTTCAGGAAGGGGAACTGTTCATCAGGTTTACAAGAAGCAGTAGTTAGACATTTTCTAAAAGAGCCCCCCCTGGACCCCCTGGACCTTAACAATTATAGACCAGGGTCTAATCTTCCTTTTTTGGACAAGGTGATTAAGAAGGCAGTTGCCCTCCAACTAAAGACAGACTTGGATGACACACAATTCCTTGGCCCATTTCAAATCAGAACAGGATATGGAGTTGAAACGCCTATGGTCACCGCTTTTAGTGTTGGAAAGGTTTTATGCCCCCTTCCTCTCTATCTCTCTCAAATGTGTGAAATATAACATGATAACTTTGTATCAAGTAAAATCTCAGCATTCCTTAACAGCAGTAGGTTTGGGGAGAGAGAAAATATCGTTTTCTCTAAGGAGCTTTTTCATTGGCAATTCATATATTTGCATTTTATATTTTTTTCCTTTTTACTTGAAAGCTTGTATGAGAAGAAATAACATCTAGGAGAGCAGAAAAGAAACACACACAATATATTTCCCAATGATTAGATGGTCTGCCAAGGAGATGTGCAGTATACTTTCACATTCAATCTAATGACCCAGCACCACTGAATCATAAAATTTTGAATTATTTTCTACTGGGAAAATTGTGCTCTGTTCTTTTTTAAAATAAGAGGAATTAATTATGAGGAATTAATTTAGTTGCCATGCTAAAGAGACATGGAAATATTTTCCAGGTCACTTGAAAAGGTTAGTTGGTTTTTAATCAAAGCAGGCCAGAGAGTAAGTGTATGCAACAGACAAATAGACCTTTTTCAGATGGCGGTGCACAATTATACTGGTTCAGTCTTGGGCACATTTAAAGTGCTGGTCATCACCTATAAAGCCCTTTATGGCTTGGATTCAAATGATCTGTAGGACCATATATCCTTTTACAAAGCTGCTAGATTTTTAAGGGGAAGGCTTTCAGTCTCACCGCAGTCTCAGGGCACTTCCAGACAGAGACAAAATGTGGGATTAAAAAGAGAGGCAAATAAACCCAGGACCTCAGAGCAGATCCCCACACAGACCAGTGGGTCCTGGGATTTCTTCTCCCGCTGTCCTCACACATTGGTTTGTTGCATGTTTTAGAAGCCAGCAACATAGCTGTGAGACATCTGCAGAAAATTCCAGTGGTTTTTTAAAATGGTGAAATGTACTGATCCATCTATGTGCATAACTTGTATTCGTAGCTACATTTGTGCACATTTAAATGAAATATGTAGGAGTGCCCCATTGTAGAGTTTGCCAATTGTGGAAGGGGCACTGGTACAGAAGACTAGGACGTGGAACAATGGCTTCAAACTACAGGAAATGAGATTCCATCTGAACATTAACAACTTCCTGATTGTGAGAGCTTTTCAGCAGTGGAACTTTCTGCCCTGGAGGCTCCTTCTTTGGAGGCTTTTAAGCAGAGGCAGGATGGCCATCTGTCGGGGGTGATTTGAATGTGATTTTCCTGTTTCTTGGCATGAGGTTGGACTGGATGGACCACGAGGTCTCTTCCAACATAATGATTCTATGATTACATGAAAAGAGAGTAGCTATAACAATCTGGATGCTCAATAACAGATGTTCATATCACATCACAGGTCAACAGTTTGGTCTTGGAAGGACAATAATGGGAGAGCTCTTCATTAATTGTGCGCTGGCTATGGAGATGGTACTTTTGAAGAACACTAGGTGATGCTCAGGAGGTATATATTTCATTTTTCATTGTGTATGCATCATAGCTACAGCAGGTATCTTGTGAAAACTCAAACTTTTTCCATCTGTGGCATCACTGATGTGAAAATGGCAAAAGGAATATGAAAATACTTTGTATGACTTCTTAACTGGAATCACCCTTTAATTTGCTAGTCCACTGTCTCGGCCTGTAGCAGATGTATGATATATTAAACTGTTTTCTTCTTTTTGTAGGTTATGGGCAGCTTTACAGAACTGGGTTTTACACATACTGTAGGAGCTGTTGATGGATGTCACTGTATGATTGTGTCTCCTGTAAGGCAGGGAGCTCAATTCATCATTTGAAAAAACACTTATTCCATTTTGCCACAGGGAACTATAGATCAAGAAGGCTGGTTCCTTGATATTGAACTGGTGTGAATGCATGATGCACACATCTTGAGGAATTCTGTAATATATGAGTTGATGAGCACTGGCATGTTTGTGCCTGGGAACCCAACCATCACCAAAACACACAACGGGGAATGTGCTGTACTATGAACAAATGGAAAATAGCAGATAGAACTCAATATTTTAGTCGCTGGTGTGAAAATAATATTTAGTACAAATGAGGACACCTAACAGTCCACTATCACTTGTAGATAATGGTGAGTCCAGAAGAAATAGAAGTGAAGTAACTCACGGAAATCCGTTGGGTCACAGTGGATTCTTACTCATGGGCCAATTGATGGGAAATGTTCCAATGTCTCTAAAGCATATTCTTAAGTTCAAAATAAATCCATAATGCAGTTATACACAAGTGTCCGAAAGGTGAAAGTGTTCCATGTAGTTGGTAGTATCAAAATACAAAATCAGGAAATCACTCAGAAAACTCAGATCTTATTCTATTTTAATCCGGGATATATCCAAATCGTTATAGATCCACAGTATACAATGCAGGATGAATTGGTGTTGCATTCAACAGTACAAAATACAGGATAAGTCAATGTCACATTTTCATCAGCGATCACCCTTTTGTAAATATAAACCACAGCTTTCTTCAAACGTGGACATGATCTGGTCGACCCTCTTGTAAATTAGTAAAAAACCAACAGAAAAGTATGAATCAAATGGATCCTCCGTTTCATCTCTACTGAGACTTTATCAAGGCTGGAGAATATGCAGAGGGATATCCATATCAACCCATGCCAATCATCACGAACATATTCCTTCAGGTAAAATATAATAATATAAGTATGTACACGGGTATGTTATAAACACTGCAAGCAGCAAAGTTATATCCATTTCTACTTCATGGATTCCCAAGCATATATCCCATTATTTTTATAGTATTTCACAAAAAAATATAAATGATAACTGTATTGTTACATTGATTCCATACAATATATTCTATTACACATACTATGTATTAATACAAAGTGCAAGAACACAGTAGTGGCTTACCATCATAGCGCAAGTGCGAGCATACAAGCAGTTTCAGCCGGAGCAAATTGCAACATGGTGCTACAGCTCTTTTAAAGGGACAGTAATCAATAATGGACACCTGTGATTTTACCTCAATAAAGTCAATATATTTAAAACTTTGTTTAAACCGGCTGGTATTTCTGTGCATAATCTTAGAATCCATTTTGTTTTGGCACGTATCAGGGCTTGCTATAAATCATCATTTGGTTTTACTTTGATTTTTTCTAAACCAAAAAATCTCGGGTTCTTTTGGATGCGCTTTCTCGTTAAAGTGCAGGTACAGTGGGAATTCCGTGGATTGATTTTTAATGTGAGATTTATGTTCTCCTATCCTCACTTTTAATGCTCTTTTTGACTGCCCAATGTAAAGAAGCCCACACCCACATTGGAGTCCATTTATGCACACTTCCAATGAACACGTAAAAAACTATTTTATCTTGTAATAATGTGTGGATTCTGAATTATACACTATTTTCAGAGGAAGAACGCTTTCACAATGCACACAGTGTCCGCATTTGTCACAATGCAGGGTCTCGGCCCAGCCCCTTAATCACACACACAGAGACGGTAATCAGCTAACTATTTATTGAATAATAAGAAACAGGTGAAAAGGATAATTGTCCATAAAAGTATCAAAAATGCAGCCAAAATGGTAAAGAGTTCTTAGGTAAATCCAAAGGCAAAAGCTTGGCAAAAGTTCTGCAAAAACAATGCGGATCAAAACAGACTTGGTCCGTGGCAAATCAAACAAGGCAAAGTTCAAGGAATCAAGCCCAAGAAACTTCTTGGAACTCACGAGCCTCAGTCCTGGCTCCATGGATCTTCACTCGCTTCACTCCCTTCAAATCAGAAGTGGCCAAGCAACTGAGGACCCGTTCCCACGGATCCTATACTTAATTCCCTTGGTGAGACCCCCAACGCTCTAGGCTTCGGCGCCAGTCTGTACTATGGGACCTAGCGCTCCTCTGGCACTCTAGGCTTCAGTGCCATTCCCTCCTACTGGACTCAATGCTCTGTCTCCTATCAAAGCTCCGTCCTTGCCTCCCAGCACCTGGGTCGCTATCTTCATGAGAGCCAGCCTCCCTTTCAGCTTCCATGGGCTCATCCTCTGCTATATCCCTAACCCTTTCCTGCGACCCGAAACCACCTGGTTTCTCATACTGACTATCTGAATCAGCACTTTCAGTGTCAGCCTGACTTTCCCAGCTTTCATACCCATCAGGCCAGCCATCATCCCATTCCAAGCTCTCTGTGGGAGATGAAGGCCCAGCTACCTCATCATCCCCTTCATCCATCCCCCCATCAGCTGCAATTGGCCCTAATGCAATCGGGACCCCCGGGGCCGCCCCCTGCCCCCCAGGCATGAAAGAGAACGGGGTTGCTACAGCATTTATGTGTCCCTGGTGTTAAAGCACGTGGGGGTCCTCTAAGAGAATGATCTGAATGCACTAAGATGTTTTTAATATTTTCTCTGTGTTTATGTGCCACAGTAGGTATTTTTTCCAGTCCAGGTATATCTGCCACCAAGGCCCAGTATTTTTTTTGAGTATTTTTATGATTTGTCCACTATGTGGAGTCAACGTAAGAGGCCAAATAATTCTATTCATAGGTATCTGCACATTGGAGGTGTGCAGATACCTCGACTGCTGCTGTCAGACAGTGCCTATCCCATCAAGCCATGGCTTGAGAAACCTTACCAGGGTGTGCTTACTGAGAAGCAGGTTGATTTCAATAGGCATCTCAGTTGTGGCAGGATTGTCCTTGAGATGGCTTTTGGCCATCTCAAGTCAAGATGGTGATGTTCACAACAGCATTGGAAGTGGCAGAGAAGAATGTAACCTCTGTCATAGCATCCTGTGTGATTTTACACAACATCTGTGTGACTAATGGGAGGGTGTTTGATGAGGATCCGCAGAGGGTGGGAAGGTATGTCTTACCAACACTAGGAGTGCTCATGAATCACACTGAAGATCAGCAGAAGATGAAGGGAGAGAAGGTATGAGGTGTCCTGGCAGATCATTTTTAGACTGGGATGATGTAATTAGTGCTGTCGTTTGATGTCCTGTAGTTGTGTAGCACACATGATTGTATCTACAAGAAATCCTTGTATATTGTAAATGTATGAAGTTGAAATGTAGAATTAATAAATATTAGAAAGAGAATCACTACATGCTCCTTATTTACTTATAAATGTCTGAGCTCTTGTTGCTATGTTCCTTATCATTCAGTTTAAAGCAAACAATCTGAAATTGATATGGCAGTGTAGGAGGCACCTGTGCGAGCATGTGTGTATGTACGTTTGTGTTGGTGTGCAGAACTAGAAGTGTTTCTAAGCATGTGTGGTCATTAAAAATGTTTCAAAAGTCATTACAAAATTAGGTGGCATTAGTGTTTTGTTTCTAAAGTATAGTTAGTGAATTCTTTCTTCATTTCCCAGGGTGGACAATGCTCGCATTTTTTAATTCTCTGCTCAGAGAACTTTGATTAATGTATGAATAAGTTGATTGAGGGTTTTTGCATTGACTTTGCATTGATTGACTAAAATGGCTACAGTATATGAATATATTAGGGATATGCTATACATAAACATGGTTCAAAAGTCATTAAAAACTGCGAGCCTCTGGCATTTCATTTCAAAGTGTTTCTAAAGTATAGCTACTGAAAAAAAATTCCTATAATAAGAGTAACAAAATTTCTCAACTTTTTTGTTAGAATAATTGCACAAAATTACTATAATTGGGGAAACTTTGGGGGCTCCTTTCTCCCTAATTTTTTTTACAGCTATTGGGATAAAACTTGCTACAATGGTTGGACACACCATCCACTGTTAGCCCATCAAGTTTTACAACATTTCACTTACCCATTGAATTTTTGCGGAATTTTCAAAAATTTTATAAACAACATAAAAAACTACAAGAGTTATCTCCTTGAATTTTCTGTACACTTGACACTACTGAACTAGAGTACATTTTCTCCAACTTTCAGAAATATTGACTTTAGGGTTTTTTAAAAGAAGTTTTGACATAAAATGTTTACTTTAAAAGCCACAATAGATATCTCATTGAATGTCTCTCATATGAACCAAAAGAAACCAATATTAACTAATTCTACATTTTTATAGAATCCTAGAGTTGGAGAGGACCCCCAAGGGCCATCTAGTCCAACTCTCTTCTTCCAGGCAGAAGGGCACAATCAAAACCATTCTGACAGATGACCATTCAGCCATCAGAATTCTGGAAAATGTAGTTTATGGTAGGGCCTCTTACACTCTCTGCCATTGGGCTCTTGCCAAATGACATTTCCCTGAGTTCTGTACTGTCTTTCCCAGCAAACTCTGCTCCCTGTTTTCCCATTTCTAAAGGTGAGAGACTATTAATCTAAAGAGGAAAGGCAGCATTCTTGGCTTGGTTTTGCTTTCTTTTACTGAAAATAACTTTGGGAGATTTACAAAATGCAAATAAATTGGGTAAGTTTCAATTCTAATTTTTTGGCACTGGCCATGCCCATGTGTCAGATATCACCTTGTAAGTACAAATTTAACAAGTCCATTTACAAGGACTAATGAAAAAAATGCACAGCTCTAATGTCTATATATGTGTTTGTGCATCTGTATTCGGGGATCTATGTGCACATCCACACAACTGCATACGTGTGCATCCACACCACCAGAAAAAAATGGAAACTCAAAATCCTGCCAATCACAGCTAAATTATACAGAGGGATCAAAGAAGCCCATTCCTGGGTACAAGGGTATGTTCTCTCCTGCATAGGAAAAGGGGTGGGGTCTTATCTCGCCTTTTTGTTTGTTTGTTTGTTTGTTTGTTTACTGCAGATACGCATTTTTCTGCAAAAGTCTGGAAAGTTAAAGAAGTCCTTGAAAGTGTGCAAAGCCTGCAAAAAAATCAACTGCTGCGTATCATACTAGATCTCAATTGATACATTATGTTAATGTAGACCTCATGGAATGATGATTTTTGCAGCTTTGCTGGTTTTGAAGTTTGGAGGTTTGCAGTAGTAATTCCTTTTTTTGCAACAAGGAAGACCCTCTCTGAGTTTTTCAATTGAGTCAAGATTTGCATGACCGCTCCCTTCCCCCTCCCCCTAGTCATCCATTCCAAGGCAATGGCTGATGAAGGAGATAGGAGAGACCCTCTCCCAACAAGAAGGCCAAGGAGGAGGATTGCCTTTTGGAGATGGTTAGCACTCCCTGTGGGAGAACATGGTATGTGCATCTTCTCTGTGGCATTTTCTCATTTAAGCCTCTTCTCTTCTATCTCCATTTGCAGGACCTGTGCATGAAGCAGTCAATGTGCTCCTAGAACAGCCACACTGGAGGGGATGTAAGTTACTTTCTTTCTTGGCCATGGTTTGGAGGCAGTTTTACAGGCCATTGTAGTGTATTTATTGTATGTTAATTCTGTAGTTACAACACTGTTAATATTGAATTGTTTTTTTAACTTTTGTATTGCTCTTTTTACACTGCCTAGTGCAGAGAAATGTTAGCTGCCTTGACTCTCAATGGGGAGAAAGGCAGGATATAAGAAAAGATAATACTACTAATAATAATATGTATGCACCTGCTCTTCAAAAAGAAGGGGACAGCCATGGTACTGCACCAAGATGGTGTCCAGCATGGATGACATCAGGGCATCACCATGACAGTGTTTAATATTGACAGTGTACTTCTGTTTCATCACTGCAAGGGAGCAGTGCATGAGTGTTGTGGAGGAAAGACTTGTACATCACATTATGTAAAAAACATCAAAACATTTCTGTGGAAAAAAGGTTAGGCTGTGTTTGGCCCCTGTGGTCTCTATCAATGCTATGATTCTATGAGACAAGATAGAGCATTGGCAGTATATATAAAGGAATGCATTTCACTGGTACTGTTGAAAATGTTGACAAAAATGGGAGGGAATCCTTGAAACAATCTGTATTTGCTGTAGTTGCTGCTCCTACCATCTATGCACATTGCAATTTGCAGAGAACATGCTTAATAGATCTCCAATAAGTAGATCATTTCTCTAGGAACCAAGAAGACAAGATTCTCTTGTTTCCTAGTGGAAATCAAAAATGCCAAGAAGACATGCCTCCAATCTAAAACAGACATAAGAAAATAATAAAGGAAATTGGTGAACTGTAGGCAGAAGTAGGAAGGCAAAAAATTGCATGTACTTTGCTTAGTTTCAGACATGTCTTGAGATATGCTCCAAAGGTTTCTATACAATTTCATAGTCACCTGAAGTTTTGCAGGAGAAACAGTTTTAATGGTACACAGTGTAATGGAACCTTGGCTATATTTTTAAAGGGACATATTTTGTTTATCTTGACAACTTGTCTTGAGTATCTTCTCGGAAGACAAGAAGAAGTTGAGCTCTGTGAAGCAAGGCTGCTTAACACCTTACACTTGGAGTAGTTTAGAAAGAACTATTATTTTTAGAATGCAAGAGGTAGGTTACCTTGACAACCAAAGACAATTCATGACTTTTCAGCTCTTTTCCTAGACTTTGATCGTTTTTGTTTACCAAACCAGCCTGTGAAAATCACAATTAATTCAGACCTTTTTGAGGGTTACAGAGCCAATTCAGCAAAATTTTCTAATAAAAGTATTTTTTTTAAAAAAAAATGAAAAGCCTATTGTCCTTCAGATTCCAATAATACATGCCTAGGATTATTAACAAGTTGGTTAAGTACTATGCTTCATCTCTGTATGAACAATGCCTCTTTCATGCACAAAAATACTAATCCCTTTTTATGACTGTGAAATGTTGATATAGTTTAAGATTGATAAATCTATCTTCAATTCTATATTTGACGGTACTTCAAAATAGTAAGCACCACTGTTCCAATACTTCCAAACTTTAAGAGCTGGCATATAGAACCATTTCTATATCTATGCACAATTCCTTCCTTCCTTCTTTCCTTCTGTACCTACCTACTTTTATTGTGGTCATATAATATTCATAATATAAAGGTACTGTATATTTCTAAGCCACTTTTTTTCTCACAAGCAATGTTAGTCAGCTCTACTCCATTAGAGACTGGATAAAGAAAATCATTAATGACACAATAAGAAAAATTAACTGATGTGAGCCTTTCCCTTTTGAAGAATCTAAGCAGAAGATGACCTGGGGTACAGCATGTCACCTTCATAGCTGGCCAATAGTAGTAGTA